>VXBH01006922.1:103067-129790 GCA_013400035.1 Rynchops niger | reverse complement strand
CCCCCCCGGCCCCCCATATTTGTATCCCAACATCTTTAAAATTTCTTACTTATCTTTTACCATTTATTTTTCTTTCTTTGTCAGGAGCACCCATATTTTAGGCAAAACTAAGCGGCATTCTCTATCACTGAGGTTGCCAAGCATTCTCCTTGATACTTGCCTTTTTTCAGTTACTTATAACTCAGCCAGACTCTAGCTGTTTGTGATGAATTTTTCCATGCCAATTTCTGCCTCCAGCTGAATCTTTGCATCGTAATGTTTCAAGCTTTTCTGAGAACGATGCTAGGGTAAAATAGGTTGTTTTGTCCATACGATTCAGAAGCTTTTCCTTGAAATACTGAAATAGCTTTTATTTGGAGGAACAGGAGGAGGTGAGGAAGAAGAAGAAAGACTGAAAAATATGAGATATGTGTCTTTTCCTTCCCATAAAAATCTGCTGGACCAAGGGTTGAGGTCAGAGACTAAGATTTTGGAACGCGGAGTCCTGGGAAGGTTTATTGAACCGTCAGGAAAATGGCCAAGGATTGTGTGTGTGAAACGACCAAGTAAAGAGACGGGGCAAAATGTGACGGATCAGGGAGACGTCTGGAACAAATAAACCTGGGGTTGCCCAGTGAGTATCTATCTGGAGACAGGCACTAGGAGAAGCAGGGTGTTTAGGCAAGGATCCTGAGACAGTAACAGCCTGAGGAGTCCTGGGAGACTCACTGTGGGGCTGGGATCATGGCAGCTGAGATTCAGCACAAGCACTGTCTCGTGAGGTTTCACTGCATGATCACTCATGACTTCTACATAGCATCCCAGTGTCATTCATTCTGCAGAAGACATCTCTCCATGAAATTCTGCGGTTCTATTCAGTAAAGGTCAGTCTTGTTTGCAGGATGATAATCTCCCCACTTTATTTATGTATTTATTTTGCGTAAACTGGAAATAGTCACAAAGGTACAAAGTCTTGTTTGTGTACAAATGTACACAAATTGTACAGAGTCTTGCAATTCAAATTTTCTGCAGTACCAACAAGTTCATGCAACAAACAGTGAAAATACACTATGCCTCCTAATGTCATTAAGAGCCTGAGGTAACATTTGAAAGACTTTCAAAATGAAGTTGTGGCTAGAAATCAAGCTAAAGCAATTTTAAGATTCTAATCAGCCTTATTTATGAACAACCAGAATAAAAAGAGGGATTTTTTTTTCTTTTCACAATTCTCTCATGCTTTCTTTTCCTTCTCAGGGTTGTTTTCCTCTTTGCTATTCTTTTTCCTCCTGTTTATATAGAGAGACTGATTTAACTAGCTAAGATTTCATCTTTTGTAACAGTGCTGTGACCCACAACCAGAAAGGCAGCTAACAGTGCTGACTTAAAGAACCCGACTCTGATATCTACCAGGTCTTGAAGGGGCTGATAAGGCTGTGTGATGTGTTTTCCTTTCTCTAGTAGTGCAAGGAGGAGTCTGCATCTGCAACAGAACATTTTTTTTCTCTTTCCTCTCCTCTCCTGTGTATGTTTTTCTTGGTCTTATTTCTAGAAATAACAGTATTAATGTATTCCCCCCCCCCCCCCCCAATAAAGGACAGTATTTCTGTAAATGGATCAAGCAGGATTTTTTCCTTCTAAAAACTCTTTACAGTAAAAATAAGGGAGTAAGAGATATATTAAAAAGAAAACCCTTGGTAAGCAAGTAAAGCCTCTGTGTTCATTACTTGAGCATTATTCAAAAATCTAATGCTGTGCTGCCGTATGATCATTTTACAATTTGGACCTTTTAGGCCCATTTAGTCCTTCAAAATTAGAAAACACACTGCAGGAAGAAAAGGAATAGCAATTAGTTAAGTCAATTGAACAGTGCTCTGAAAATCTGGATTTTTGTGTCCAGCTTTGTCAATTGACACTTTCAATTAATCAAGAGATTAAAAAAAACGCTTTTCATCTACTGCATAGTCTTTGGTTTCCGGATGTTTGACTCTATATCCCAGGGGCTGATCTGCCCAAGTGCCAAGTGTCTCCAGTGCAACTGAAAGGAATATGAACGGCAGTTTGAACACTTAAACATCCTATATAACATTAAATTGCTTTGAAAAATCATGACCTAGTTCACAGTTCGTATTCCATTCTTCTGTTCTATGTTTTCTCATTTGTAGGAATGAAGCTAACATTATTTCCTCTATCTCAGACTCATCCATATTGATAATGACCGGTAACAATGACAGTGATTATTCAGTAATTTTTTGCTGCAGACAGGATGGATCAGTGGGCTCTGTCTTTTTCTCAGAGGATGTGCCCATTTCAATAGCAGTCACCAGCACCACCTTTCTTGATCATCCTGGCAGGCAAGTGACACACTAAATGGGCCTAGAGCAGGTCTTTTTTCTTTTCTGGATTTGCAGATCACTAAACATTTTTCTACAGAAGCACAGAGCTGTGGACTGAATTGAAGCCTCCTGAGAAGAAGAGCTTTTTCTTCTTTGCTTACCCTTCATGGATTCATCAAAAATTATTCCCAGTCTCGTAGAGGTCTCTGAGCCACAGGTTGGAAACAACTTTATAGACACTAAACTTTCTGTCTTAGCTCTCTGCAGACATGAAGTTTTCACTGCTGCTACCTGCATTCTACAGATTCCAGAGATAAAAAGGAGATTTCTATGTACAGCTCTTCCTCCTGGACATAAAATCTGCTTAAATATCTCAATTTTTAAACCACATTTTCAGTAAGATGGAAGACTTTTATGTTCATTTAGTGCGTCTGTTTGTCCCAATAGAAAGAGAAGCATGTAAAATGAGTGGTGGGAATTCTACACAGGATACAAAATCAACGTGCATAAATATGGCTTGATATTTATATATAGTGGAACAACATTAATTCAAATACAGTCCCCAGTGACCATCCCGCTGACTACACATATCAAAAGACATACTGCTACGAAGAGATACTAATACTGTATTAGCTGAAACGGCAGTCCTATTTGACCATCAACTGCAAATCTACCTGGAAACCACAAATGTGCTTTAAATAATGCTAGAAGGGAAATAAAGAGAAATGAAAAAAACTATTGGTGCTACTAAATTGAGAAAAGATTAAAAGGCTAGTTAAACAGCTCTATTTTGCAGTTTCATTTTAAATTATTCATTGTGCTGGACATGCAGAAAGAATGACAAAGCACAGGGGATATTGTTTAATTAGCCTAAAACTTTATTAACTTCATTCATCTGGGAGCTATCTGGCAGTAACTTGTGCAGTACAGGTTATCATGCCCTATTCGCTCTTTATGACCTATTTAAAGGGGTTGTCTTCAGCCCCATCCCCATTCGCACCCACTGGTACCAGCTCATTGCAATTACAAGCAAGTTTAGTGGCCTCTTAGTCCACACATGCTTTACTTTTGTCAATCATCTTCCTCACCACACTATCTGCTGCAACCTTCAAAATTCAGTTACAGGCTCTTTATTCCGCTCTGTGGAAACTTACGGGACTTAGTCTAAAATGTGACAGTCTCCTCAGCGTTATGTGAACCTTTTACAAAGTCTCAGCTTTACAAGGTACACAAAAAGCAGTGCATCGGACTGTCCCCTGGTGCCAGATTGTAGAAATGGCATGGACAGTCTCCCCTACCTTGGCTGAGATCGTTCACCAGAATTTCTTTACCTGTATCTAGTACCTTAGTCGCACTTCCACATATACCCTTACAATAAGCCCCAGGCCTCTGAAGAGGGTGCAGATAATAACATTAGGACGAGGGGCAATGGTTTTAAATTAGAGCAGGGCAGGTTTAGATTAGACATTAGGAAGAAGTTCTTTACAATGAGGGTGATGAGGCACTGGAACAGGTTGCCCAGGGAGGTGGTGGAGGCCCCGTCCCTGGAGACATTCAAAGCCAGCCTTGATGAGGCTCTGAGCAACCTGAGCTAGTTGAAGATGTCCCTGCTTACTGCAGGGGGGTTGGACTAGATGACCTTTAAAGGTCTGTTCCAACCCAACACATTGTATGACTCTATGATTCTATGATTAGTTATTCACTCTGCCCAGTTGTCATTCTTAATGATGTGGAGAGCAAACAGGTTCCTACATGCCATGTGCATGCCTGTTCCTCTGCTGTGTACAGTGCAGCTTTGCCTCAGTCCTAAACCAAACTGCACAAGCAGTACTGTAAGACTGTCCAGAACTAGAATTAACTGAAAGGAATGAAATGCCCGTTTTCAGCCTTTTTTTAATCTAAATATAATTCCTGAATGCCTTGGCTAGCATAAATCCTTTAATGGAAAACTCTTGTAGTTTTCTGTTTACCTTCCCTGCTTTGTATTTGATATCTCAAGGTCAAAAGACCACTCCTCTCTGGTGTTTAAGCCTCCAAACCTCCACACATCCGATCCTTGCCAAGACAGTTACCTTTTCTCTGCTGTAAACAGTCCTCAAATGCCACCTGGACAGTGGTTGAGTGCAGTGAAAACACATTGTTTTTCTGGCATATCTAAACTAACCAGAGACAACAGATGTTCTCTAAAGAATACTAGGAAAATTCTTTTGACTTCACTAATTAACTGGCAATTTAAAGTGGCTCCATTTTCTGTTTTCTGTTTCCATTTTAACTGTGCTCATACTCAGTTCTCATGGAGCCTTTGCTACACTAGAGATTTTCTTCCTTAGCAAGTAATTTGAAGGATCTGCTTTGCCTAACATCATTTTACAAGCTTTCCCCTGAAGTTCTGAAACAGAATTGTGAAAATTTTCTATAGCATACAACAAAGCTCCTCTGAATAGTCAGTGCTGACCTGAAGGAGGGGTGAAAAAATTTGTATTCACTGGGGAGATAGAAATCGCTCAAAGTGCAGGCAATCTAAAAGCATCAGGCAGCCCAGAAATCTTTTGAGTTTTATTCTTCTTAGGTAATAGGTCTCTAGCTCATTGAACTGAAACTCACAGACAAACCTATTAAATATGAGGGAATATAAACATTCAACTTGCTTCTCTGCCAACTGTCAGGAAGCTAGTCATAAGTTGTACGTATTTCCTCATTGCTATTCACGTTGCCAGATATTTGCTATGTATATGTTATTCTGAGCATGGAATGGAACACTTGAAGTACTTGATATTTTATGTTTGAACTCCATGCTTTTTGCTTGACTATGACGGATTTACCATGAATATTAAAAATGTCGTTCTTACTCAGTGTGCTAGCAAGAAAAAAATAGGTAAACTGAAAAAAATGCTTCTTACATAACATTTTATGAATTGATAGATTTTCACTAGGTAGAACAGAATAATATAGAATATCTCAGTTGGAAGGGACCTACAATGATCACCTAGTCCAACTGCCTGAACAATTCAGGGCTGACCAAAAGTTAAAGCATACTACTGAGGCCATTGTCCAAATGCCTGTTAAACACTGACAGGCTTGGGACAGGAACCACCTCTCTAGGAAGCCTGTTCCAGTGTTTGACCAGCCTCTTGGTAAAGAAATGGTTCCTAACGTCCAGTCTAAACCTCCCCTGGTGCAGCTTTGAACCATCCCCATGTGTCCTATCACTGGATACCCGGGAGAAGAGCTCAGCACCTCCCTCTCTGCTTCCCCTCCTCAGGAAGCTGGAGAGAGCAATGAGGTCGCCCCTCAGCCTCCTTTCGTCCAAACTAGACAAACCCAAAGTCCGTAACTGCTCCTCATAGGACATTCCTTCCAGCCCCTTTGCCAGCTTTGTTGCCCTCTTCTGGATGCATTCAAGGATGTTCACATCCTTCTTAAATTGTGGGGCCCAGAACTGCATACAGTACTCGAGGTAAGGCCGCACCAGTGCTCAATACAGAGGGATAATCATCATGACTGGCCTAAACTGTGACAACTGTGTTTGAAGCACCCCAAGATACAGTTTTCCCCTCTTGGCTGCCAGGGCACACTGCTGACTCACATCGAGCCTGTTGTCAACCAGCACCCCCAGATCCCTTCCTGCAGGGCTGCTTTCCAGCCACCCTCTCCCCATTCATACTTGTGCCTGGCGTTACTCCTATGTGCAGGATCCGAAATAATGAATAATGATCAGAAATTTCATCCCATTAATCACAGCCCAATGCTCCAATCTATATAGATCCCTCTGCAAGGCCTCTTGTTCCTCAAGAGAGTCAACAGCAACTCCCAGTTTGGTATCATCAGGTACATGAAAGCAAAAATCTAAGGACAAAGAAATATCTGCTGTGTAAATTTGAAGAAAAAAAACTTAATTGTCTCTGCAATAGAACATAAAAAGTAGGTATTAGTGGGTTTGGTATTTTTTTCCAAATCAGGAGAATATTAGCAATACAAAGTATTGGAAGTTGTTAGGATAATTATAGGCAACATCTTAGTATTGGAAATTTCTTTGAACATCTTGATTCTAACCACATCAAAAAGCCACATGTATCAAATACACTATTACTGCTCAGTAGACTCTCTCAAAGGACTCTCAATTGTCAAAAAGCAAAAGAAGGTATTGTCTATGGATGATGCTTTATACAAGTTACCTTCTATGAAATGAATATTTTAATGAGACATTAAGAAAATTTGGGTGATTTTAAACATTTTCTTTCTATGGAATAAACAGAATCAACCACCAGTGATGCATAACTGAATGTTGCACTATTTCTGGGCAATAGAGTCCCTAAAGGAGTTGCTGGGACATGCGTACAATTCCATGTAATCTGAATTAGTGACTGACTGCCTTGTTCTGAAATACTGAATTGCATCCAATACATCCAAGATGAGTAAACTGCAAAGCTTGCGAATATGAAGTGGGAGCAACATTTTACCAACTAGTGAGCCTTAAGCATTTGCCTTTAGGCATTTCAGTAGAGCAAAGCTGTGTTTGAGTAGCCTTTTGGAATACCAGGTTTGACTTACAGCTCACAAGGACAACAAATCTATCAAATCTGATTTCAAAATGTATTTGTTCTGTTTTGAAAAGGCTATGGGATGTTGTTTGAAAACCCCAAAACACCACTTGCCTGCATAATACATACGAGGATATCTGATGTCCATGGAAGTCTCTTTGTCTAGAGTAGCACTGGCTGCTCAAAGTCCTGTTTACAAAATTCTCAGTGTATAACAACAAGAAAAACACCACATACTTGAATATATCAGGCAGAATTATTTTGATATAGAAAGACTGACAAACAGACACAGCCAAGAAGATATCTTACTTCAAGCATTTGAAGGAAAGAAAGGGTAAAGTTAAAAGGAAGATTTGGCACTTAGTATTCATGAGTAGAGTTGTGCAAATAATAGATCTCTTGGTTCAGTGGCCTTTCAGAAATGTGTATACATAAAATTTCTTGCGTCTACTGAACATACTCAAGCCTTATTTTCTTTTTAAAATGCACTTATATATTTCTCTTTGTCAAAACTGAAATGAGATATTTTGTTTTTTCCACTTCTAACACCTCTATTTTCTGCCTGAAACTATTAATCAAATAATATGAACATCAGTTTTATTGCTCCAAAACTATGTTTTCAGTGATTTTTTTCTTCAGACCACACTTTGAACAGCTCTGCTTGTGAATATTTTGTGCATAGAGAAAGAATGAACACTTAAAATGCTGTTTTTATACGGAAATAAAAAAAAAAAGAATACAAAAACTTACAGATCTTGAAATGGTAAACCATACACATTCAAACTATATTGATGCTAAATCATGGTCCAGATTTAATGTATTCGTAAGCATGTGTCAAAGCGCATAAGCTAGGACAGAACCCGTAGGAACTTTCCAATGAATTTATGGTGCTTGGCCTTGGAAAGATGCAGATATAAACTAACTAAGAATTACAGGGAAGTGAAATATTTCATAATAGTTGATGGTATACGGATGGTACGGAAACAGGTCCATACAAAAAAGTACATTTTGTAAAGTGATTGCTGCAAAATTAGTTTATTTAGCATGGAATACCTAAGTTCTTTAGTAACGATAAAGGATGGTATTTATATTGTCTCGTACGAATATAAATTTGTAACATCAGCAGAGTTTTAACATAGCTCTGCCTTACTTCAATAAAAAGTCAACACTACCTGTCACACCTAACAAGATGTTATTATACAAAGGCGTACTAGGGTAATAATTCCTTGGACAGAAATGCTGGGCCATAGAAAAGGCAGACTAATGTAGATACTTATGTTGTGGCACATACGGAGTCTGTTGTCTGCAGCAAGTACATGGCTGAAATTATTAACTGAAAAATGCATCAGTGGTGGAAGCCATTATGGCAAGAATATAGAGTATTGTAGAATCATAGAATTAATAATAGAATGGTTTGGGTTGGAAGGGACCTTAATGATCATCTAGTTCCAACCCCTCTGCCACGAGCAGAGACACATCCCTCTAGACCAGGCTTCTCAAAGCACCATGACCCTGGCCTTGAACACCTCTAGGGCTGGGGCATCCACAACTTCCTGGGCAACCTGTTCCAGTCTCACCACACTAAAAGTAAAGAATTTCTTCCTAATATCTCATCTAAATCTCCCCTCTTTCAGTTTAGAACCATTGCATCTAATCCTATGACTACACTCTCTGATAAAGAGTCCCTCCCCATCTCTCCTGTAGTGCCCCCCTTTAGGTACTGCAAGGCCACTATAAGGTCTACCTGGGGTCTTCTCTTCTCCAGGCTGAACAATCCCAACTCTCTCAGCCTTTCTTCACAGGAGAGGTGTTCCAGCCCTCGGATTATCTTTGTAGCCCTCCTCTGGACTGACTCCAACAGGATCTGCTCCATGATCTTACCAGGCACATTCTTACCAGGTGAGAATGACTGGTCTGTAGTTCCCTGGGTCTTCCTTTTTTCCCTTTTTAAAAGTAGAGGTTATGTTTCCCCTTTTCCATTCAGTGGGAACTTCACTGGACTGTCACAAATTTTCAGATATAATGGACAGTGGTTTAGCAACTTCATCCACAAGTTCCCTCGGGACCCACAGATGCATCTCATCACGTTTCATGGATCTGTGCACCTTTGGGTTCCTCAGATGGTCTCAAACCTGATCTTCTCCTGCAGCGAGCAGTACCTCATTCTCCCAGTCTCTCTGCCTTTGCCTTCTGTGACTTGTGCAGTGTGGATAGAGCACTTACCGGTGAAGACCAAGGCAAAAAAAGTCATTGAGTACCTCAGCCTTCTCAATATCCTGGGTGACCACATCTCCCATTTCCTTTCAGAGAGAGCCCACATTTGGGCTAAGTACTTGCAGCTAAGATAATTCAGTCTAAAATTAAAGATGCCTGAGAGCTGGAGAGAAAGGATATCCTTGCAGAAAGTCAACAAAACCCTCTGAAAAGCTATTTTGTGCGAAGTATGTTCATACGTACTGTTGACTCACACAAACTGATAGTGTTGATGTAAAGAATACACAGGATCAAAAAAATTAAGCTTGGAAGGGACCTTTAGTGGTGAGGTGTCCTCTAGTCCAACCACCTTCTCAAAGCAGGGCCAATTTCAGTGGGGGATGAGGGTGCTCAGGGCCTTGTCCAGCTAATTCTTGAATGGAGAGTGCACAGCCTCTTGGCATCTTGTTCCAGACAGGACATCAGTCTCACAAGGATGAGAAAAGGAAGCTACTCAGATTGAAATGAGACAAGGCAGAACACCAAAATTCCCTTCTTACTTCAAGCATGATTCAGCTAGCAGAAATTATTTGGTTTCATTTTTGAGAAGCCAACTATATCAGTGAATGTTCAGGGCTGGTGCATAGGCAAACATGTACTAAGAGTTACAGTGAGGAGTGCTTCAGAGCATTGGGATATTTTAGGGTTAATAACACTGCTTGCAGAGCACAAAGAGGAACTCCTTCCAGGTATTTCACAGAACAGGAGACACTTCCCCCAACTTGCATTAATGGTATTGTAGCTCATGAAAAGTGCATAAGAATCTTTGGATTTATTAATCTGTAATTCTGTGTCTCCACAGTAATAGACATTTGCACAAAATAGACCATCACTGTAGTTGTAGCAGTTAATTGGACGTTCAGATCCCTTTCTGGCTAATTTGATTGTATCTGTGATAGGGTTTTTGTCTAAATAGTGTTTAGAAAAACTGTATTCAGTGATTATATTTTGTTTCATAAATCTATACAAGATTAAGTGCTTTGGTAGATATAAAGATGGGCTAGAGCTCTTATTCTTTCCCAATTTGCCTAAATAATTGTCCTTTTTGGCTTTACTGGTACTAATCCGCTAGCCTCACTTTGTGGTTTATGTCTCCTACTCTTCATGCTCATGATAAGAAGAAGAATTAAAAGATTTGGAAGAGGAACAGGAATACACAAAGCTTTCAATAGTTAAAAGTCTGACATTGCAATGGGATATTCACATGGCACCTAAACATATGTACAGCTATGAGGAAAAAGGTAGAATCCTAAAATCCCTTAAAAAATGGTGGCTAGAGGTAGATGCATTATGGAAGGTGACTCAGAGCTTGTAGGTGCGATATTACAGGTTATTTTTATTTGGTGTTAAAGTGTCTTTCAAAAGGAGGTAGTTGGGACACTTTTCCTGAGGTGAATGATACATTATCAGTTCCCCTGTTAGTATACACTGTCAGTTCCTTTGTTAGTATTAATTTGTTCCTACGCTTTTAACTGTACTAATATTTACTTGGGTCTTTTATCTTCCCACTTCTTTTTACCGTGTTCTGTGCTCAGTATCATCATCAATTACATCAGTGTAGCCCAAGGAGTAAGTGTACTCCTGGCTTTAAACATTATTAATTATTCTTGTATGTGGTTGTCTTTGCTTTTTATTTATTGGCAAACCAAATCCTGTGCATATCCCCTTTCTGATTAGTACAAAATAAATGGGAAGGATAAGTGACAGCATTTGACTTTGCCTATTGAAATAGTGACACAGGGTAGGGCATGGGAATGGATAAACAGCTGTTTGAAATTAGACACTGTGCGTGTGAAAATGAAGATGTGTCAGCTAGGGAATAGAGCAGGGTCAGGTCTTAGATCTCTGCTACCTTTAATGGGACCAACTTGCTTGTGAGAGGAAACTGGAAGAATATTAAGTGGAGCATGGAACAAATAAAAGCTTTTGGAGAACTGCCTTGAAAAATGAGTGCTCTCTGGCGAATGAAAGTATGCCTCAGTTGCATAATACTGCTACATCCAGCGGCTCAAAGCAACACAGTTACAGCACGAGTCGTATTGTACCAGGGACAGAAGATAAATGAAGTATTGATTTCAGAACGAGCAGAATGCCACAAAAGGGACATACAATATTTCCATGGGACCAGATCCTCACTTGCTGCAATTTGGTATTGCTCCATTGAAGTCAAGCTGATTTATGCCAGCTGTAGTTCTGGCCAGGTGTACTTGTAACAGGGAGGCATAAATAAAAGGCATGCTCAGAATGCTTGGTAGGAGTTGGTTTCCCAAAACAGAATGATGAATACACGTGCATTACAGATGATCTGTTCTTTCAACTTACTGCTTTGATCATCTTCAGAAATTTCTGATCTGTCTTTAGCCATTCTGAATAACTCCTTCCCTTGCTTCCTGGAGTCCTGCCTCAGCCTGAAGTTCTCTGGCTGAAGAACCGATTTTCCTGCAGAGGTATAAAGACAATTGCTAACCTGTCCACTGCAAGCTCTCCTGCATCACACCATTCTTTTCCTTCAGCCCCACAAAAATGTTCATTGCAATGGGCTCTTCATTTTGGGGTTCCTTCACACCTGCCAGAATGTGCCACCAAAAGGAGAGTGTCCAGTGTTGAAACATCAGCTAAGCATCTTGCATGGATCAATGACTGCCAGCATTATAGGATGGATCACTCTTGTCTGCATGCTCCGAAAGAGGTGAATCTTGGAAATAAATCACTTCATTCTAGTGGTTTCAAGAGGAACTTCCCACAATGCATCGCTGCACCACCAGGACAGAGCACTGTGGGATACTCCTTAGAAAGCTGCATGCTTGTACCTGCAAATAAGTCCATGCCGTGTGTGTAGGAATGGTCTGGATGAAGTAGGGAGCACCTAACAAGTCATTGTAGAATAGCCAAGCAAAAGCTATGTGGCAAATCAATCCCCATACTCTATTCTCAAACCTTTTATTATTGTAGTGCTATTTACATTTTGAAGACCAGCAAGGATGCTGCTGACATCCCTATTGGTCTGCAGTTTGCATAACTTTCATATGCACTTGCCAAGGGTCTGTGTGCAATGTTTCACATTTGCAATATATGGCTTAGCTGAGACAACCTAGACTGCCTGATAGTCTGCTTTGGTCACTTTTAGCATTGATTGACCTAAACAAAAACAGAGACAACATGAAGAGATCTTTTCAATATTTTGTTTTTTAGTGCAGTACAAGTTCCAAGCTCTTTGAGTATAAGTCTAAACTTGTCTAAATATAGGGTAGTGTAAAACTCCAGAAGAATACATCTCTTTAAAAGATTTCTATTAATTGTTCCCAAAAAGAATTATGGACAATCGTTTTGAGGTTTCTTTTTTTTTTTTTTTTTGCAAGTTTCTTAATGACCTTGACCCATAATGTATGCTTGTGTGTAATCTCATTCTGACTACACCTGATTTTCTCTTGATTTACATAATTGTAATTGAAATGAAAATTAAACATCAGTTACTGAGGATTAAAGTGCATTTCTGGCATTGTTCAAAATATTTAGGCATGTTGCACAGAATAAATTTTTTTTGCAAAATTGAAGAATTCTCCCTTAGTCATATATGTGTAACAATTTTAGGTAATTGGTGAATGAAATTAAAAAAACATTCCCAGTAGATAAGGTTGCTTTAAAATCAGTTACTGAAAGTCCAGGATTTTTCATTTGTTATAACAATTTGTGTCTAACTACATAGCAACTTGAATAACATGTTTCTTGAATATTGTGTTAATAAATTTCAGTTAACCTATTGACTGAATACTATTCACAGAAGTCTTCAAACCAAAGCAGATCAAAGGAAAGAAAACTTTGCTGACTTTTTCCCCAATTTCTCACGAGCCTTTTTGTCTCTGTATTTGAAAGAAACCTGTCCTGCTAGTTGACTTTAATATAGAATCATAGAAGCATAGAGTGGTTAGAGTTGGAAGGGACCTTAATGATCATCTAGTTCCAACCCCCTGCCATGGGCAGGGACACCACCCACTAGAACAGGTTCCCCAAAGCCCCATTCAGCCTGGCCTTGAACACTTCCAAGGATTAGGCATCCACAGCTTCTCTGTGCAACCTGCTCCAGTGTCTCACCACCCTCACAGTAAAGAATTTCTTCCTAATATCTCATCTAAATCTCCCCTCTTTCAGTTTAGAACCATTAGGTCTTGTCCTATGACTACACTCCCTGATAAAGAGTCCCTCCCCATCTCTCCTGTAGCATCCCTCCCTTTAGGTACTGGAAGGCTGCTATAAGGTCTACCTGGAGTCTTCTCCAGGCTGAACAACCCCAATTCTCTCAGCTTGTCTTCACAGTAGAGGTGTTCCGGCCCTCTGATCATCTTTGTGGCCCTCCTCTGGACTGACTCCAACAGGTCCATGTCCTTCTCATGTTAGGGGCTCCAGAGCTGGACACCGTACTCCAGGTGAGGTCTCACCAGAGCAGAGCAGAGGGGCAGAATCACCTCCCTCAACCTGGTGGCCACACTTCTTTTGGTGCAGCCCAGGATATGGTTGGCTTTCTGGGCTGTGAGTACACATTGTTGGGTCATGTTGAGCTTCTCATCAACCAACACCCCCACATCAATAGGTAGTACCAATAGAAGAATCTACCTAACTCAAACATTAAAGACTCTATTACCGCATAAAACAGAATCATAAATCTGAAAGCCTGTATTGATTGTTTAGCAAATATTTCTCCATAAAAACCACAAGTTTTTGGATTTGTTTACAACCAATGTATTTGTATGCTAGGTATATGGCCAACTAGGGCATACTAAGAAGAAAGGACACATGTCCGCTATTTTAAGGAACAAAAAGTCTGTCAACTCTATAACTGAATTCAGAGCAGTATTTTATGATGAAGAAGCAGTTACTTGTTGGGAAGAGGGGATGAGAAATGAACTCTAGGACAGATTCCACCTCCCACCCCCTCCCCATCCTCCCTGTTTCACACATTCAATGGAAATTTGTCCATCTAGATTTCCTGATTTTTCTCTGCCTAACCAGATAACTGTTGTGGGGGCTTGCTTGTTTTTTTAAGAATGCGAAAAACTTACATCCTTATAGATTATTTTCATTTTGCTTAGAGTAAATCCTTAAAAAACTTGTGCGGTGCAAGAAGACTGTATACATATAAGGCAACGTTTTCTAGTGTTTCTCTAATTCATTGAATCATGGAAGAGGACTTTTTTGGGCATGGTGCATTCTTTCCTGGGGGAAAAGACGAAAAATGGATAAGTATACAGAGAATGGGATATGCAAATGAAATCTCACCTTTAAGGAGAGGGCAGGAAAAATAACATTCTAATAGCCATTTTCCCTAAATGGTTTTGATTTCTTTAATGAAGGAGAAGAAATCTTTATTTCAGGATGAACTGGTTTAAGAGTAGAGATTGTGAAATTCCACAGCACAGAGCTGACCATGAGGAGGCATTAAATTGTCTCAGCTGCTTCCTGCCAAAATCTATATCTGGCGCTTGGCCATAGTCTACCACGGATCAAAGAGAACAACTGCTAAAATTAATCCTGAACTTTGTTGAAAAGTCAGTGGCAATAGACATACCTTAAACAATGGAAATATAAAACATGGCAAAACCTTTTTCACAGAAATAAAAAATGGAAATCCTGGGCATTCACATCATTTAAAAAAACAGGGTGTTCTGAAAGGTCACTCGCAACAGAACACTTCACAAATGGAAAATAATTATTGAATACATAAAGTAAACCAAACAGTTTCTCGCTTCAGTGAAGGAAAAATTACCTTTCCATCTAGCTGTTTTTTCACAAAGACATGCACATGTATCTGGAATCCAGAAAATAATTTTGTGTTGGATTTGTTTTTAATAAAAATAGCTCAGTTTTTAAGAAACCCATCTCAGAACCATGGAAGTCATAAAATTTCAGTTTACTGCTTTTAATCATGTTGATAACTTTCTCATCTGAAAATGATTCCAGGGGATATTTTTATCTATTGATTTCTTATACAATCAGGATTAAGCATTGTGGAATGGAGGTACTCACAACAGGACCTGAAGGAAGCACTTACAGTGACAAAAAATTAAACAGCTTGGTATTTTACTATTGTTTACAGTTTATATGGTACCAAAGGTGTCCATAAAGCTTTGCAAACATGTGGAAGGACGTGTAGGAGCTAACAAACTAATTTAAACAGATACACCAGTATAAATGATCAAGTATACAAGCAGGGCTGAAGAGAGAAGATGCTTTAATACTAGTTGACGGATGTGACATGAATCCTCAAATCCAAAAGCCTTCATGGCCTATCCACATGCAATCTTATCATCTCCTAGGCAGTACTAAGAGGTCAGGTCCTACCTTTCACTGGCCTAGGATATCAGCTACTGTCATTGACTACTTACATATTCAAACGAGCATTTTTGTGCTCTCTTCTATTTTACTTGTCATTTGAAAGTGCTCCTTATAAATACAGGTGAAGAAGTTCTCCTTTCAAAGTCTCTTTAATGTTAGCTGGCAGTGATGTCCTGGAAAACATTGTAAAGAAATGTGTCTGCTTCTGGGCTGAGACTTTTGCTTACAAAGTTGACAGCAGATGTCTTGCTTTTTTGGTATCTCTTGGCTTTTTTCTTTAAAATTTGAAGAAGCTTCTGAAGACTGTCACTATAATTTTGTTATGTGTTTGCCCAGAAATGTTTCATTCTATGGTTAGAATTTGGTGCAAAGAAAATTCAAAAAATAAATGGACCTTATAATTACCAGTGAGTTTTAAGGATGGAATAGAAGAAGAAAAAAGAGAGGGGAAAAAAAAGACAGAAAAACTACTGAGTAGTGGTTCTGTGACATAGTTTAAAGAATCTAACTCTGTTTGGGAAAATATAGTTTTCTTACAAAGTGTCCCCTAGTTACTCTTTCCTTGCAAGCAATCTCCCTGCAATCTTCTCCATGTCCCCTTCCTGTCTGGTTACTGTCTTCCCATTTAGGATGAGCACATGCATCCAGTGTAGATACTGACCTGAAAAGCAAGGTGTGATATTGTTCATGTCAAGCTGGGAAGTCTGGGACTTTTTCTGACAGTGCAAGAAACTGGACATAGACTTTTTGTATCCACTATGTTATACTAGCAAAACTCTATTTTCTCTCAGGGCCTGTAATTTATAGTTGCATGTGGAAGAGGTAAGTCTCAACCTCTGCAACTCATGCAACACTCAGACAACACTCAGGGCAAGAAGAAAGGGGTAGGAGCAGAGCCATGCAGCGCCGAGGAGAAGTGGTCTGGAGTTGACTCGTAAAAAACATGACACAGGTAGATTGGAGGTAGAAAGAGATCCTCTGGTGCCTGGACCTTGACTGGCTTCTTGAGAAGCAAAGAAGCTGGAAAGAAGAAACACAATGACAAACAAGCTGGACAAGGAGTGCGATGACTGTGTATGAGAAGGGAACTCACCAGAAGGAGAGATGGCTTTTAAGGTATGTTATATGAAAGATGCAAGAGAGCTACATTTTTGTGCTGTTCGAGGTCAAGCTATCCAGAAGAGGAGACAGAGGATGTGGAGGTGGTAAAGGAAGATAGTTATGGTAAGAAAAAGAGGGAAGACAAGGTTGTGATCCAAAAGACTGTGTGTTCATCCCACTTACATTGCACTGAGAAAGGTATATTTTGGCACCACAGAGTTGCTAGGTTCTGAGTTACCCCTGAGACGTTTACATATGCCCCTTTAAAATACCATTCCTAAGAAGCAATCCACGGATAATCCTAGCGTGTATGTTCCCTTCCAAGGTGTCTCTGAATCCAGCAAATTCCTCTGCTTGTGTTCCCAGGCCCTTATCAGTGATGTGGGGATCATGGGGTGATGTGAATTGCAGAGGGAGAGGGAGGAGGCAGTGTCAGAGCTCAGATACCAAGGTATTCAGCAAATGAAAAATTTGAAGCAAACTTCTACTTGTCTATATCTGCAGATAATGCATACGGATGAATAATAAAGGTCTTTTTTTTTCTGTATTAACAGAAAATCTATAAATATCCTTATGAAAAAACCTTACTCCTGGGTTACTGAGAGTCTGACTAGCTCTTATGTCATTGTAAAATGGCTTGAGAAGTCAAGAAAGATATCTTGAGGATCACCAGAACAGACACTATGGCTGCAGGAGAAGGACTGAAAGAAGACAAGTGATAATATGTTAATTCTTGAATGTGGTCCTGACCTCTACACTGCATGCAACAAATCCCGCCTGCAGCTTGCATCTGACATGCCTGAGGCATTGCTGCCTGAGAGGGACTGCAGAGCTGGCTGCACTTGGTTCTGCTTCTGTTGGAAATATATCTTTCTTGGTGACAATTACATGGAGAGCTCATCTATTGTGGTCTATGATCTCACTGTGCTGTTGTGGCCTTTGGGAAAGGTTGTGGTACGGTGTGAATCCTGGCCAATACTTAGTGCTGTGGTTAGACTAGGCTAGGCTAAGGATGGCAGCAATTGCAGATCTTCATATCCACTCAGTTGTGTCACTAGTCTGTCACTGACTCTGTCAAAGGGTCCAGAAGCATAAGAAAGTAGAAATGTCTTCCATTTTTTTTGTAATTTACTATAGGTAAACAGATCTTCTCATGTGTCTGCTTAAAATTCTGAGAGCATATGTATTTCGCTCTGTAAGCACAGCTTGGAGTAGCATGGCAATTTTTTTAATTTAACTTGCATATTTCTCTCTAATTATTTCTTGTTGATCTGACAGTACTCTGGGGTTTCTATTGCTCTGGAGTCTGCAGCCTTCTGTCATCCTATATACAAACAACTTCAGTGCCTCATAAGAAAGCATCTCATTGAGGTATAAGAGTCCGGCAATCATTTACGTATATCTTTGCAGCTTTACTCTCCACTGCTCTTTGTTTGTCATATTGATTTTGTATTTGCTGTCACCTGTTGGCCTTGAGTAGGACGAATGCTTATGTATTGTTTACATTGCAGTAATGCCTCAAGGTGATGACAATTCAGTCAGAGAGCTGAACCCTGTACAAATGTCCAGCTGGATGGATAAACTCTGAAAGAACAGTCTGCCAGAAAAACAACTGCAAGAACAGGTAAATAGGATGAACTATCCTACACAAACAAATGGCAGGATAAAATCCTGTTGGTTTTATTATAATAAAGACAAAGTCAATGCTGACACAGCGAAGTGGTGAGAGTTGAAGGTAATGACTTTAATGAACTTGAGGAGGGAAAAGAAGCTATATTTAAACATTGCCTCATTAAAGGAGCACAGAACTACAAGATATTGGCTCTGTTACAGAGTCTTGTCCCTGGCCTCCCTGCTGCCCCAGTCAGGACAGCCTTGGCACTCTATCCCCTTTGGCTATGTGAGATGCCTGTCTTTGATTAAGTAAGCATGAAATCACCGGAAAGAACTAAATAGATATTATTTTGTTTTTTCTGCAGGAAGAAAAATATCTCTGTGAAACTCATGCATGTGTATTTTGGGGCCTGCTAGGTTGCATGATCACTGTGCCATGACTTTGAAGGTTACTGCAAAACTGAGGGTGCAGCTCAAGGCTGCCTGTGTCAATGGGGATTTGGAGCAGAAGAAACACATTATACTAGCTTCTCTGTGGCTTCTTCACTTTCCTTTTCACCTCAAGTTTGTGTGTAAAGAGAAGAGGTCTGTCTGGTTTAGGTCTTAGTTATCTGAGAAGACACCTTTTCTTCCCTGTGTAATAGTGCAGCCATTGAGATAGCCTGCTGAGGGAGAAATCTCTGGATGGAACCGTCTCGAGGTCTGCATCTGACCTTCACCTGCATAATTGGCTTCCTCTGCTGATTAAGTGGATTCCACATCACATCAGTGTGCCTGAAAGCGAAGGGCTTTACTCAGTATCTGATGCCACAAATGGTGTTGCTGTGCGTGTATGATTACGCATGTGATTGCCAATATTAGAAATGCACGTATATATGTATTATAATGTCATGCCCCACTTCAGTTGATATTCAGGGCACAGCCAAAGGACACACTCTCAGTCTCAGCTGAGCAGAAGGATGAACAAACTGTCAAGCCAGTTCATGACAAATTTATTACTGCCTTCTACAGCTCCCAGTGAACATGAACAGTAGCTAATTCAATATATTCACCAAAGACCTGGATGAGGGGACAGAGTGAACCCTTAGCAAGTTTACTGATGACACAAAACTGGGAGGAGTCGCTGATACACCAACAGGCTGTGCCACCATGCAGCCAGACCTAGGCAGGCTCCAGAGTTGGGCGGAGAAGAACCTAATTAAGTTCAACAAGGGCAAGTGTAAGGTCCTGTACCTAGGGAGGAATAACCCCATGCACCAGTGCAGGTTGGGGTTGACCTGCTGGAAAGCAGCTCTGCAGAGGAGGACCTGGGATTCCTATAGTGGACAACAAGTTGACCATGAGCCAACAATGTGCTCTTCTGACGAAGAAGGCAAATGGTCTCCTGGGGTGCATTAAAAAGAGCGTGGCCAGCAGGTCAAGGGAGGTCATCCTCCACCTCTACTCTGCCCTGGTGAGGCTGCATCTGGAGTACTGTGTCCAGTGCTGGGCTCCCCAGTTCAAGAAAGACAAGGAACTACTGGAGAGAGTCCAGCGGAGGGCTACAAAGATGATCAAGGGACTGGAGCACCTCTCTTATGAGAAAAGGCTGAGAGACCTGGGTCTGTTTAGCCTGGAGAAGAGAAGACTGAAAGGAGATCTCAGGAGTTCTCATCAGTGCTTATAAATTCCTAAAGGGCAGGTGTCAAGAGGATGGGGCCAGACTTTTTGCGGTGGTGCCCTTCCAAAGGTCCCTTCTATCCCCTACCATTCTGTGATTCTGTGATTCTGTAATGGAGGGAATCAGGCTACACAATTCCCCCCACCCACTGCACACTCAGGCTTCAGACAGCAGAAAGAAGCTGTGCCTGCAGAACCTGACCCTGCTTGTGTGAGGGTCTTTGTCCTTAGCAGTTATTGACAGCCAGCATTTGGATGGTTTCTCGAAGAGTCTTTCCCAGTGACCAGAATGGCCAGAAGGAAATTTCCTTGTAGCAGATCACCCACTTTATGCGGGCCAGTTTGTGGAAGGAAAGCATGGCTCTAAAACGTGCTCTGACACTGAACAAAGCAAGGGCAACCTGTAGTGCTTAATTTTTTAAACGGTTTTTGCTCTCTTTGTGTGTCACTAATCTTTACCAAGCTGCCCTTCTGCTTGCGGGGGAATCATCTGAGATGTGATTACAAGGCAGAGACCTCACTGAATGTTATGCTACATTTTACCAGCAGTTTTGTTAGATTCCAAACTTAAAGACTGCCAGCTGGGGGAATCTAATTTTGGCATTTACTTCAGATGTGTCCTTCATAGGTAGTTTAGTTGATAAAGCATTCAAGCTTGCCCTGGAGAACATAACTAATAGGAAAACAGCATAAAGGCTGCTAGTAGTAGCAAACTCACTGCTGTTTGTCTGTTAGCTGCTAGAAACACAATATGGACACATGTCTACATTTTGGAGGACAGGGGCTAATAAGTGAACTTTGGACTCTGTAAACACAATTACGTACATATTTGATGCCGTTATCTTCTAGTCTAGTTGGGCAAATTTTCCCTCTTACGTTGTCAAATTTTCTTACTTGTTAAATCACAGTGATTTTTGCCAATATGAAGATTGCTGCATTTAAGTTTCAGGAATTTACCTAAGACCACATCTTAGAGTGGAAAATCAGTCATCATGTTCAGATCACTTTTCTGCAACTGTCATTCCAAGGACATATTAATTTCCCTAGCTAGTTCAAGTTAAAAAAAATAAATTTACTTTCTGAAAAATAATGGACAGAGAAAAACATGTACACGGTTTCAGTATGTTCTGAAACTTAAATTGCCTAGAGCTGCCCTGATTTCAAGCTCATGAGTCATCTAAGCTCAAGCTGTAGAAATTCCAGAGGGCATGTTGTTAAATAATGCATGAGTGATGTAATTTTACTGTGTATCTCATTAGCAAAATGCTGCAGGAAAGAAATAGGGAAAAGAATGTAAACCAATGCTGGTCCTATCTCCCTACTCTTTTTTTTAAATTTATTTTTTATTTTTAGAATTGTTGCATGCAAAGAATTAATTTATAAGTGATAGGATAACAAACCTATGTTAAATTACAGCATGACAATCTCTCCCTCAAGTGACAAGAAAAATTCTGAGAATCCTTTCTGCTTCAAGTCCTATACCCGAGTATGTTTTGCATTTTCTCCTTTCCCAGTGTGGGTGTGGATGTATGAATACGCGCATCCAGTTAATACACAATTATAAACGTATAGAGAGTCTAGGAGAGATCTCTCTTGCAAGAAACTATATCATATGTCTTCCCCCCTGCAAAAAAAACAACCCAGGAAAAAGACTACCTCTTGGTCTCAAGTCATTGAAGCCTTTTTATTAGCTCTAGCACTCTATAATATTTGAGTAAGCAATCAGGTTATGCAAATAATAATCTTCTTTTATCTAGAGGTATGGATCTATAATTAAGAATGTCAGTCCCCTTATCTTGTAAACAGTCTGTTCTTAGTACACAAATATGGGATCTGGTGCAGATGTGTCTGTGTATGCCAGAGTGCCAATATATCATTTTTGCTGTATCTAAAGCCTGCAATCTCATGCTTAGCACTTGCCATTGTAACCATGGTTATCTCCAGTTAAATGCAGAATACAGAGGCTTTGGCAGATTGGTTTTTTAGTTAGACCTATGGTAATCAAAAACATAGAAGAGGACCAGAATTCTAGATACATATGAATAGAATATAGAATAGAATATGATAGATATAACGGGATTATTTACTACGTGATACATAAGTTTAGGTTTTGTTGGGGGTGATTCCTTTAATTCCTTTACATTCCCGTAATTCCTTTACAAGCCAAGAGGACTGCTAAGTCATGAGTAAGAGAAATGGACCTAATTTTGTGTGCATGTTTTCTATATGCAAAGAGTAGAAGCCAGAAGGCTGGTGTATCTATAAGAGTAAGGTTAAAGTGATACATGATCTGTAAGCATGCATACTTTCAAAGGATTGGCTACTGTGTTTTTAATTTTATCTTTTAAAATTCTAGCATGCTATGTCTAAATTTTTGGAAAGTAATAGAGGTTCACAGCTTTGATATGAGCCTAGAATTTTCTACATTTTTATAGGGCTCCATATGGCAATGTTTGTTGAGCAGAAAGAATTTACAGCAGGATAAATGAAGCAGATGACCAGTGCATCTTTCAGGTTGAAATAAATTATGAAGTTTCTGAAGAGTGTGCATGATTGTGACTTTTTCTTTCTAAACACTGAGTGGTTTTATGCATCGTCTTAACATTTTGATTTCTCAAGAGCATAGAATTTTCTGTAAACTCAATGTTTTCTATGAAAAAAAATGTAATATTATCAATCCTTATCCTAAAAAAATTTTCTCTTTGAATTGCAGAAAGATTGTAGAGGCTTGAGTGGGCTAGGCATTTTCATTAGGAGTCACCAGGTACTGTGCTGTAGACAGCATGCAGTTGCCACGCAGCAGCTGGAGAATATTGGTTGTTGGGAACAGAAGAGAAACAAACTCAGTTGAACTCTCTGAGCATCCCAGGCAGCTCAGCTGAAGAAGATTCTTTGTTCAGAGCATCCTTCCAAAGGAAAATGGGATTGTGCTTTTAAATGACAATATCTACTGTAAGGAAGAAAGCTGGGTTGAGCATCAGCTCAGCCTTTCAAATAAAAACATTTACTTCATATCTGTTATTTTTATTCATTTGTTGGGGCACTGACCTGGTAAATGGAGGTTACTCTAGAAATTGTACTTAATAACTGCCGCTGTTATTCTCCATGCTCTATACTGAATGAGCGTCCTGCTGTGACAGCGTACTCAGGCTTACTGAGACCCAGATCCTGATGTTAGAAACGTGTCCCCAGAGCCAAGAGTGAACTCCGGAAGCATTTGGGACTGCTGGCATCAGTCTGCCACTGAACTTGTGCAGAGAGATGGAGAGTGTGTGCTGCCTCCAAACAAATGAAGGTGCTTGTCAGCATTCAAAGCAGCTGGCGATGTAGCATGCATTTAATCTCCACGGGTCTGAGGAGGCAGCTTGCAGCATGAGGAAAGGCAAACTAGGAGCTGTGGCACTGGAAGAGAGGTGGAACGGCATTAGACTAGCTGGAGCTGACCCACTTGCAAGCATGCACGAAAAAAATCAATAAGTACTTCACCTGAGGCCAAAGACAAAGAGTAGTTGTGGTGTCCGGAAGGGAAATGTGGTACTCGGTTAAAAGCCCGGCTTAAAGAAACCAAGCAGAGTAATTTTGCTGCTTCAGGATTTTTCTTAGGGCTGAATATTGAAGGAGAGAGTTTGAACTTAATGCAGTGCCAGGAACAAGAAGTGGAAATGCCAGGTCCTGCCACATCTTGATTAAGTGCAAATCCCTATTGGGAAAATAGGGAATTCTTTTCAGGTTTGAATATTTTCCTTTTAAATGTGGCCCATCCAGCAGGTCCAGCCCCACCATGTATTTCTGGAGATGAGTCTGTTATTTGTGCTATGGTATGGAAGCTAAAGGCTGCCTTCATGCTGAACCCTTTCTGCTAAACAAACTTGCAAAAACTGGTCCCATCTTCAAAGAGCTTACAGACTTAAGGCAAAATATAACAGTAGATCTCACAAAATAAGGAGAGGACAAGAAGAGGAAAGGGAAGGAGAAGGTTTCCATGCAGAGCACAAAGGAAATCTTCAGGATTCCACAAGGATAACATTGTCATCATTCATTTATTAAGCCATTTGGATCTCTTCCATAAGTGTGCTGCTAACTATCTGCTTACCCTTAAAAAGTGCAAACTGTGATCTCTGTTCTATTTAATTTGAAAATTTAAATGATGTAGGATTTTCATTATAAAACTCAGTGGGTTTCAAAGTAAGCAATAAAATGACACATTCTATCTTGAGTCCGATAGTCAATATGTCCCGAAGCGAAACCCTCAAATTTTGGGTTAGGTTAAGGTAACTCTAGGTGAAACTTTATAGTGAACCAGGTCTGGACTGTGCTTTTGTGTTCAAATATGGAAATCAGTTACAACTACCTCTTTCATGCAGACTGTCTGCAATGGCAACAAGGTGTTGGCACTTTCAGATGAATTTTGCTTTGTATTTTTGGTTTTATCTGAACATAAAATTCAAAGCATAACTCAGAGTATGTGAGATCAAATAAATCAAAAGCCAAAAGACTGCATGAATCCCTGGGACATGAAATAACTGAGTTTTGCACAGATCTACTTACTATCTAAAAATAGTTAATCTCATCTCTATTCAGAATCTCCTGTGATAGCAGAGGGAGTGATAAAAAACCAAGACACACCTGAGAAGCTAAGTCAATGGCTTGAAAGGAAGGCAAGGGAAAAGAGAAACTGTAAGTGTGCCGTGAACTTTGTCCCTCCTTCAAGTGGCATTTAAGTGCAGTGACTGTGGTATTTTCTGTAAATGGATTACCATGCACATTCCTAAAGCTGTATACGTGCCCTCTGTGAGTGATTGAGTTTGTATGTGCTATTCAGTAGCACATTTCTTCCTTTAAAAAAAAAAGAGAACAAAGAACTTTATGGAAATATGGTAGAACAAAAAAAAAAAACAAAAAAAGAGTGAAGGAGAAATGTTTACTAATTTTAATAATAATAGCTCTCTTCCGTCGCTATTTCAGTACTGAAGCTGTTGTTATTTGAAATAGCTTAATTTCCCTGCGAATCTGAGGCAGGCACCACCAAATTATTCGTTTTTTTCTCTGCTGGGTAATCCTTCATCTGTTGTTATTTACATAGCAGCCTAAATTACATTTGTCGCCTTGCAAGCAAGTGAGAAGACGGGTCACCTGCCTAAAGGGGGTGCAGCCTGAATCCACCATGCGCCAAGAAGACAGGGGGACGAGATACAACAAAAGAGACGTCTTCAGTAGCGAAGTCCCGATGTCCAAATGCAAGAAATTCTTCCCTTTCTTCAAGCTGTTTTCTTTTGTCCCTTTTATTAGTTCTTTGAATACATTTCTGTTGTGTAAACAGTCCTTCATTCCTTTGTTTTCCAATTTTGCCCCAGATTTGGCCGATACTTTGGCGTTTGTTGAACTTTAAACCAGCTGACTATTGCCATGCTTAAAGCTGGGCCATGTGTAAACATTTGCAGGGTCAGGACCTTTTCTCAGACAGTCAACTTCTTCATTCTTCAATTACAGCCAGTTGAACTGATTTCTCAATAAGTGTTACAAAAAGTTTCTAATATTTTTGATTTCGCACTATTGACTAATTCCTACTTTTGTTTTGTCTGGCTAGTAATCTATCCTAGTCTCCTTAGTTTACACAGAACAAACTCTTCATTTTGCTATGAATATACCCTACCTGCTGAAAATTTTAATAAGCATTATTAAGTTTGTTCCTCTGGACAGACTTTCTGGTGGGTTTTTTTTTTATTCGTTTTCTTTGATTATTAAATTATGAATAAAATGTCCCAAATCATACTCCAAATGAGGTATAAGCCAGACTTTTATTTTATTTAATTTTGCCGTCTGTTGTGTTTTCAATCTCTCCCACTTCTGTAACACCAGGGAAATTTTACTGCTCTGCTACACTTTCAAGTAATCGATGGCTTTATTAACTAGTCTGCAGTAATGGGAAAATCTCTGCCAGTAAAAAAGCAGACTATATTTTTACCTCTAGCACACAAAATTCTGTACATTGCAACTGGACCTTACATTCATAATTACTAGTAATTGTAGAATGAGCAATTCCACATTCATTATCAATCTGTCCATTCAGATGTAAAACATCTCAGGACTCAGGTCTTTACTGGCAATGCAACTAGTAAGATGCCTGATATTTTTGCAGATTCTAAGTAGCCATTAAAATGTGGAAAAAGATATATTGAAGATCATATGCAACTGTACAATCCATTGGGAAACACGCAAAACAGATTTCCATCCTTAGCTACATAGTCAGCTCATATTCATATATGAAGTGAGGCAGTGTAATGTGTGTGTTACATTACAAACCACAAGACGCTAAAGCCACAATGTGATATATGCACAAAGTCATACAATTTTACAATGTTGCTATTTATATTGAATGTTAGCCAAAGACTTTTCTTGTGGAAAATCAGCAATCATAACTTAAGATTTCTGGTTTTATGACCAGCTGGAAAATTTGGTTAATGTGGACAGCCTTCTAATTGCCCAGCAAATATCTTACACCTTGATCCTTCTTGCTATGGTGATCCTTTTACTATAACATTAAATAAATTAAATTTTTTTTTTCACGCCATTATATTTCTATTAGATCACTGTTCAGTACTTTTGTGTATATCTAAAGGATTCCTGACTGGCATTAACTACAAAAGGCAGCACCAATGAAACATTAAGGGTACGTGAAGCACTGTTCAGGTACAGGGTAAGGAGGCTGGCAACCCAGAGAGCCCTCAGGCGAGGGGCAGGGCTGTGTTGAGCCAGCCAGCTTGTGGTTCTGTGCCACAGCACGGGAGCCTGCAGATCTTGGGACGATGTAGGGGGAAACACTACTGCACCGAGTGATAGAGCACTGCAGTTCAGTGGTGCTAAATGCAGCAGCAGCTCTGGGTCCCAGAAAACGTCTTATTTTTTTTTCTTT
>VXBH01006922.1:63236-102810 GCA_013400035.1 Rynchops niger | reverse complement strand
CTGTTCTTAGTTATCTTCTTAAAACCATGCATCTTGGAAGGAGCTGGGCTGCTATACCAGTATTGTTGCATTGTTATTTTCTTTGGAAACCCTCACATGTTAGAGTCTGTACTTCTACCTGTAAATTTAGGAAGGTTGAGGACAAGTTTGATTGACAAGAGGTCAATCTTGCACAATCAGATAAAAGAGTAAGAGTAGGTATAGTGCTTTCTTATTTCTGTAAGAAAAGAGCGAAGTCCTGACTCAACCAGCCAACAAAGGAATGTAATTGGCTGGAGGATGAGAGCTGAGCTAACAGTGAGAGCTGAGCTAACTGTTAGAGCTGAGCAGAGTCATCTTGTTTCCATAACTTAGAATGGTTAAAACATCTTAATTTTGATTTTTTGCTTCATTTCTGGAAGCAGCAAAAAGGCAAATGGATTCTGGAAGAGGTGAGAGCTGAGTATATCTATTGCCTTTGTACAGGAACTGCAAAAGCTTGAAATCCTGTTGCAGGTGGGCACTTTACGTATATAATCCTTTACTAAATGGATTAACTAATATAGCTAATTATTGAATACCTTATACTGCAAACTATGTATAAAATTTTGAAGCGATGTGATACATAGACAAAACCTTCAGACAATTTTAACTACCAGTAGCTTGGATTAACTCTTATACCAGAGGATTAACCTCTGAACCTGTAAACAGGATCTAATGAAGACAAGCAAATGTTAGACGAAAAATGTATTTTTATCTTATTTTATAGGTGGGGGACTAAGACAATGAAAAGTGACCATCACATCCTCCAGCCAGAATAGGTAAATCCTGTTTCAGGGCTTGAGGATTGACTTTCTCCCTGGTGACCATCCTGACCTGTGATTAATCCCAGATGTCGAGGGATTGATGATCCTCGTAGCCCCTTCCAACTCAAGATATTCTGATTATATGTGAGCAGTAGATGTTTGAACTGTTTAACTGATAGGTAAATAATAAGGTTGACCACTAACCTACTAAAGTGATCTGATATTTTTGTCAAGGTATTGAAAAACAGAGGTAGCAAGCCCAGGAACTGATCTCCAATGTCTTTAGCCTCAGCGTGGCTAGCATAAGACCATTTTTTTCCCTTTCTGAAACTTTTCTGCTGAATGGAAAAGTTGAGATTACTTTGTTCTTTTTTCTGTGTCTCTACCAAATTGCACTGCTAATTATTAGTCAAGGACTCCTATGCACTTGAGGTAGATATTTTTTTTCAAAATAAGGGCATGTATTAAAAGGAAACATGGGGCAGCAGTGCCAGCACACCGCGAACAAAACAAATGGTGCAAACTAAAATGCTGAGCAATTTATTTGCCTATTGCTGACAGTAGCAAGGGAAAACCTGGAAATACCTATATAGTAAACGAACCACTTTGATAGCTTAGGGAAACAAATTAACTCAAAAATTAATATGTGCCTTTTTTTTTTTTTTTTCTGTGCTGGACATTAAAAGTGAATGTTATATGCAAATCCCATTCATTTAAGTCCTCAGAGCCCTTTCTAAATGGTATAATCAATGCCATTAGCTACCATGTTGCCGCTAATTCTGATGCTAAACTCTTATACATCAGAGCGACATACTATTAAATTATTTTTGAGTTAAAATATATTTTTGCCTATGAAGCTGTGATGGATAATAGCAACAGGTTTTCAGTTCTGCAGTAGTTAATAAGTTCAGATATTGACATACAATCCGTAGCAGAAAGACTGCACTGTTTAATTACATTTGTGTGGGGATGTAGATGCAAAAGGATAAAGGCCCCATCTTAGTGTATCTATTTCCCCACAGGGAAGGAGACTGTACTGTTCTCCAGTAGATGCACATTCATGGATGTATTACAGCTGTGCTCATACTGAGGAAGGTAGTAGCATAAATATTTCAATAGAAAATCACATTCCTAACAAAATAGTACTGGTCCAACCACTGCATGTGTGCCAGACTCCACTGACAACAGCTTTTTCCTCATTCTCATGAGAACAACAGTAATAATAGTGAAGTCCTTTGGAACTCATGTGGCATATGAGTGTAATTCTGAAGGACAACAACCTCACTGGCCAAAGATAATCTGCAAGAAGGTGATCAGGGCAAATGTCTGTGTTAGCAGCAATGCAAGTAAACGCTGTGGATAGAAATGGACATATCTTCCCTGCTCCTGATTATTATGTCACTCAGACCTATACTAACAGTATCAATGGGCTATTTCAAAGGTTATCAAAACTTCATCATGAATATAAGTGTTTTACTGGATCCATAATCTTTTTTGGAAGGCATATTTGTGAAGGCTTTTATGTTTTCAGTCATGCCCTATTTCTCATTCTGAAAATCCAGATAAATGGTCTAGAATATATTTACCCTATTGTAGTGATGGGGAAAAGAGTTAGGGTGAGAGAGACCTTCCAACATGCTTTTACTATTGTAGGTATTTTTATTTGTTACTTCTTATACTCTTTCTTTCAAAGGAAAAATCCCAGTCTTTTCAATCCTTCTTCAGAGTTTTCTTATATGTTTTTGTGCCCTTAACCATTACTGTCATTCTTCTCTGTCCAACCACAAGACGCTAAAGCCAAAATATGTGCCTGTACACAACAAGGTATTTCAGATCATACTGCAACTCTGAAACACCTACTGGTACTGTGACTTTGACTGCAACGTTTTCTGTTCTGCTCCACTCGTCTGAGAATTCACCTTTTTGAAATGTGCTTTCCCATTAAATGGACATCCCTAGTGGGCTAGCAACCATGTCCACCATTTCCTAAACTGCTCCTGTTAGTACAAAATAGCAAGCGCAAAAGTAATTTAACTTTCCTCTCCGATTGTTGAGAGTGTCTATATCTCTAGAAATCACTATACTGAGAAGAATCCTTGAACTTGAAAGGGTAGCAGATAGCCTGGTTATGGCAATTGCATGTCATCTTCTAAAGTACAGTAGCCATAGACTGTACTTACACTTAGAGCCATGAAGAGAGTACAAGTGATCTAAGACTAATTTCATCTAATTCCATCTACTGTAGGTAAAATGCTCCACCTTGGTCAAAGAAAACCCTGCTAAAACTGATCTCCTGATGAAGGTGTTTGGGATTGACATGAGGTCGAATGACTGTTACTTCTATGTCTTCTGAAGGATCCTCTGAATTTACTCTGAGAGATAGGAAATGACTCATAATCTGTTGCTTGACTCTTTTGTATATGTTCCTCAAATTACATCCTCAGAGAATAAATACCTGCAGAAATCTAACTCCAATTTCCCAATTTTTTTTGAATTCTGATTATTGGATGACACTGTTTAGGAATGCCATGGGAAAGTTCTAATTATTCTGTACAAGGCTCAGAAATTACCCCACGTGTTTCCTTTGTGGTGTGTTTTGCTAAAAAGTGTGACAAAGGTTAACATACATGAAATGCTGCAATCTGACTAATTCAAAATTAAGCTAAATGAATTCTTCTCCCTGAATTAAGGAAGAGAGGTGGAAAACTCTAAATATTGTACCAGACTTGAGTTTGGCGACAATATTACTGAACTGCTATCTATGCACATGAAACTTTTTTGTGGACTATAGAATAAGCCTAAGCAATAATTATATTAGTTGTTTACCTTTTATATAAATACTTTTAACAGAGATGGAAATCCACAGAAGCCAGTCTGAAAGTTTCTAGCATATATCACTGGAATTTAGTTCACAACTTGAAAGACAGATATTCAAGAAGAATAGGAAAGGATTCTCATTCACTAACTTCATTTGAAATTTCTGAAGTCATGGAGTTGTTCTACAGATGAGGTACAACAAGAATATGTCAACTTCTTGAAAAAATAATCTGCTTCATACTTGCTGTGCCAGAGCTGGAACTGAAAGTTGACTGAAAATGAAAGCACCTTAATACATATCAGGGAACACAGTACTGTTTTACTAGTGGAGGTCATAATTACTGCATATAAGAAGAGATGTGGACATATCCTAAAGGACCTCTTCCCATCCCAGTGGTACTACCTCCCTGCAAGGACAGGATTAAGATTTCAAGGAATCACGGAATAACAGATTTTTTCAGAGTTGGAAGGGACCTCTAGAGATCACCTAGTCCAACTCCCCTGCTAAAGCAGGGTTGCCTAGAGCACATCACTCAGGAATGCATCCAGGTGGGTCTTGAAAGTCTCCAGAGAAGGGGACTCCACAACCTCCCGGGGCAGTCTCTTCCAGTGCTCTGTCACCCTCACCGTAAAGAAGTCTTTTCTCTTATTTGATCGGAACTTCACATGTTCCAGCTTGTGCCTGTTACCCCTCGTCCTGTTACTGGGAACCACTGAAGAGTCTGGCTCCATCCTCCTTAAACCCACCCGTTAGATACTTGTAAACATTAATCAGGTCTCCCCTCAGCCTTCTCTTCTCCAAGCTGAAGAATCCCAGCTCTCTCAGCCTTTCCTTGTAAGGGAGATACTCCAGTCCCTCAATCATCTTTGTTGCCCTACGCTGGACTCTCTCCAGTAGTTCCCTGTCTCTCTTGAACTGGGGAGCCCAGAACTGGACACAGTATTCCAGTTGTGGCCTCACCAGTGCAGAGTAGAGGGGAAGAATGACCTCCCTTGACCTACTGGCCACACTCTTCCCTCTGCAGCCCAGAATTCCGTTGGCCTTCTTGGCAACAAGGGCACATTGCTTGCTCATGGATAATTTACTGTCTACCAAGACACCCAGATCCTTTTCTTCAGAGCTGCTTCCCAGCAGGTCCACCCCTAACCTATACTGGTGCCTGACATTCTTCCTCCACAGGTGCAGGACCCTACACTTGTCCTTGTTGAACCTCATTAGGTCCTCCTCTGTCCAGCTCTCCAGCCTGTCTAGGTCACACTGGATGGGAGCATGGCCCTCTGGGGTGTCAGCCACCCCACCCAGTTTGGAATCATCAGCGAACTTGCTGAGCATACGCTCTGTCCCCTCGTCCAGGTCGTTGATGAATGCGTTAAACAATACTGGTCCAAGTATTGACCCTTGGGGGACACCACTGGTTACAGGCCTCCAATTTGACCCTGCTCCATTAATCACAACCCTCTGAGTCCTGTCACACAGCCAGCTCTCAGTCCACCTCACTGTCCCCTCGTCTAGTCCTCACTTCCTCAGTTTCCTAAGGAGGATGTTATGGGAGACAGTGTAAAAAGCCTTGCTGAAGTCAAGGTAGATGACATCTGCTGCTCTGCCCTCATCTAGCCAACCAGTTATAACATCATAGAAGGCTATGAGATTGGTCAAGCATGATTTACTCTTGGTAAATCCATGTTGACCACTTCCAATTACTTCCTGCTCTTAGAGCCAAAACTGGGTAAATGTCCTTGCTGAACTTTGCCAGTTTTTCCAGTACCTTAGAGTAAAGATGGGTAAGATGAGACAATGTGATCTTTGCCCAGCTGTAGCTCAGGCAGAGCAGCACACACATTGCAGCTGATGAGGTGCAAAGCATCTTACCTGGCCTGACCAGAGATGACTCCACTTAGGCTTTTTTTCTGAAGTGTATGTATGATACTGAAAGGCAGAGTGGCGTGGTTCATAAAGGAACATATTAAAGGAGAACTTAGTTGAAAGAAAAAGTACTTGGGCATTCGAGTTTAGAAATAGATTTCAGTGGAGTTAGAAAATATTGAAGATCTGGGGATGTGGGCACTAGTGGTGGTGGGAAGACAGCTAAGGTAATTGTTGATCCCCTTCCAATGACAGCTGTTGAGTACAGGTACTCTTTCTGTGGGGGTCTGATTGCTGGGAATGAGAAGAGAGAGGGAGTTCCTGAAGAAGCTGGGAAGGAGATTGGGAGTCCTAAATCTAGTGCTGTAAAGTGACAACATGAGTTCCCTGGGCTGTAAAGGCAGTGGGAAAATGGCATCATAGCAAAACCATGGAGGTGGCAGCAGATTAAGGATAGCCCTTCAAGTGGAAGCAATTAAGGGAGGACTTGTGAGAAGGTTTTTCAAAGTAATTTATGATCCGAGTGACCCAGGTTAGCACAATCTGATTAAACTGCAAATCTGTCACTGGTATTTCTCCCCATGTATCCACAACATTTCTTTCTTACTTTTTTCCTTGCTGTCTCCTGTATGGTTTCAACTGCAGACACTGTTAAGGAAAATTGGAGAATATTAATTCTTTTATGTGTTTAGATCTGTAAAAACATTTGCTTATGGCCATTGGCTTTTCAGTTTGTCTCTCTCCGTATATTTTTCCTCCCTCTCTTTATTATAATTTCTCCCAGAAGGGTTGTGTGTTTTTTCACATTTTTACTGCTTTATTGTGATCTTATAAACCTGATTTTTTTTTTTTTCCCCATTCTGTGTTGCTGTTCTGGCAATAACATGTTTTTTCCTTACGTGAGGTGTGCATCAATGTTTCCTACTTTTTTTCCTAGCATTACTCCTTCTTTGGTAAATGGGTTGTAAGAAAATCTATCATTTTCATTTCAGATGCCAGGACTGAGTTAACAAAGAAGACTTTCTGCATACCCTGCTGCTCTGCCTGGAAGGTAAAGAGGAATAATCTTTTTGTACACAACACGAGGCAGGTGATAGTCTTTTGCAACCAGAAGGATCTGAAAACTTTGTGAAAATAGTGCTGCTTAATACTTTCCCATGGCAAAGGTTAGCTCCTACATGTGCATGCTGGTTGAATAATACATTTTCCTATTAAAGCGATATGCTTCGGAATGATTTTATAGCTGATGAGAATGTAGGAAATGTACAGTTCGCTACTGAATTTATTAGTGACATGCCACAGTCCTAGTTGGGTGCTGCATATCACAAAATACAGAGAGGCTTGCATAGTCTGTTCGAAGGCTGTTTATTTCTAAGATGCAAACATTTAAAGGAGCAGTAAAGGGCATATTATTATGCAGACTTTCAGGCATATTAAGCCTATTTGGAGAAATATGATACAGATATATTGCTGGCAATGCACAAAGAGGCTATAGGCATGCTGTGTGATAGACAATGTGGATTTTACAATATGGAAATAAAAATTGATTCCATGATGCTTAGCAGTAATATATGCAGTCTATCAGGAAGGCTTCCTAAGTTGAATTAAAAAAATGCAGAATTTATTGCAATTATATGCAATTTTGGACTTTGTGAGTCAACATGACCTTGTCATTACTATGCCTTCCTGATATCTATCTGATAGGAAAATGGAACTTCTCTTTTAGTTCAGAAGCTGTTACTTATGACTATATTTCCTTCCTGACAAATAAAGCTGAAATGGAAGAAGAAACCTTTTACCTATGGGCATCTCGCTCTTATTAATTTCTGCTGGTTTTTGTCAGCATCAGAAAATATATTGTCAAAAATGACACCAAAAATAATTTCACTTGGAAGGTATTTAATTTCCACCTGCCATACTGCTGACTTCATGAGTGCTCTTTATCAATCAGAAGAGGAATCTAAATTCTTTATAAAGCAGAAGGAAACTCACCTGTTTTCTGAGGTTAAAAATATGTATTTCTTTAAAGTGCTTTCATTGTTAGGCCTATATTCAAAATGTCAGATATAGATAAATTAATTAAATAAATTCTCAACAAGCATAACTTTAAAAATTTTGTCAAAAATGTGTTGTTTCACATTTAAAACACCCCCACGTTTATGTAGTGATTAGGCACTTAGGGTTTTTTTTCTCACTGACTTTACCAATTTTTGCTGAAGTAAAACCCAGAGTAGGAGTGTAATACCCACCATGTACTTCCCCGAAACAAAATCATATGTGAGGTGAATGAAAGTGAGAGCTGGTCTTATATCACAAAAAAGAAATGAGATTGAGAGCTGTGCATGTAATGGAGACACTCATAGGAGAGCAAGAACTAAGTGAACTAGGAAATCAAAAGACAGCATGGGCATCATGAGGGCTCTTCAGATTTCACAGTGACTCAGAAGCTGAAAGCCTCATAACCTATAAGCAGAGGAATGTGAGAACAAGAGGATTCCCCTCCCTCCTTTATTCTGCTACATAAACTCCTTGGATTACATAATTTAAAAAAACCCAACACATAAACCAAAGCCAATTGAACAAAAAAATCTGCCCAATGAAAACAAATACTACCTACTTAACAACAAATAGAATAGAAGCAAGGGAAATCTTGAACTGAGCGTGAGAGTCACTGCCTCAAATTTGCTTCTCGGGTTGTGGTTTGGATTATGCCTGGTTCCTGGAGCAGAATCCATCATGGGCTTGGCTTTAAAGTGCCAGCCTAGCTCTGGAATGATTTCTGATGCTTTGAAATAGCTATCACAGCATATCATAAGCAAGAGTTTGTTGCTGGCAGAATCCACACTGGAAAAATAGATGCTTTATAGCTTCTGCTGCTCCATAAAGAGAAGCATCTGAGTAGGGACGTAATTAAACATTTGGCATCTCAAGCACTATGTGCAACGTTAATCTAAGCAGGTAAATCAGCTCAGCATGGATAACAGTGTAGAGGGCATGCATGACAAGAATATATACACACAAAAACCCAACAAGAAAACACATCCTTTTGCAGGCACTCAATAATAGTCATCAAAATGGAATCTGGAAGGACATGTTGCTGACGCAAAAGGAAAGCAACCGTAAAGCTCATGCACACCCCAGAAAACCAAGAGAATGCAGATTAGAGAGATTGCTCCTGCTTTCCTATTCTCAAACTTCCAAGGTATTAGTGCTTCATAAAATGGTTCTTCAGCTCTTTCCACATGATTAAATTTTGGTTATCTCAGTGCAACAGGATAATTGTAAGCAGAACTTCAAGAATTTCACATTGTTATCTCCTTTTAAATCTTTGATATACATAACCCTTTGTTTTCCTTCAAAAACAAGAAAAAAATGAAATAAAACTGTTAAGCTGTCTCTTCAGATTTATATTGTGTTATTATTTTCTTTGGTAAGAGAAAAAAGTTTTACTGGAAAAAAATGTCAGGTAACCAAAATGAAGCCCCCATGGTTTTTAAAAACTTCCAGAGAACTGAAAATGGAACTATAACTTTATGATACCATTTGTTTATAAAATTTATATGACAATACCAAAGCCTTAGAACTGATCTTTTTCTTGGATAAACTTTAAGTTTACAGAAATGGTTATTTAATATATTTTCTTCATAAAGTCTGCCTGATTTGTTGACTAGGTTTGTGTTTTATGCTAGGGAGGAGTAGGAAGTCAGGACGTGAACTCTGTATTTCAAGGTCCAAGAACTACTGTTATTTCTATGTAGTCTCAATGAAACTAAATGCTAATGAAACTAAAGCTGCATTTCAGGTATTCTCCTCATATATTCCCAGATAATTAGCCCTTTCCAGATATCTAGCTCCTTTTTATTTCTACTACATCAAAGAGGAAGAACAACAAGGAATCCGTCATTCTGGCTTTAGTGTTTATAGGATTTCTTCTGGAGGAGGTACCAGATAAATCACCTTTTGTAGTTTCGGTTTTGAGAAATGCCACATCTTATTCACTTCCATTCAAGAAAATGCAGATGAGACACCAACTACTTTGGCAACATACATTTAAGAACTAAAGGTCCTTATTCAGTATAAACAGAAAGGTAGGTGCTGCCTTCTCCACTCATCTGCAAATACAATCCGGGCAACACCTACTTTAGAAACTCAGAATTAGACGGAGCAGAAATCTTTTCACACAAGTTGATAAGTTGAGCTGAGCCCATGGATATACTCCATCTTGTGGAAAGAAGTCAAGCCATGAAGGCTCTTGCAGTTACCCTCAGGATTCATTGCTTTTAGTAAAATTCCCTATTGTCACAGCTCGGCAAGCCTTGAGGCGATGTTTCCTTCCAGTACAAAATCAAGAGAAAGAAACTTAAGCACATCTTAGAAGTTCTCCTTCCTAAGTTCCTGTGCAAGTGGCTGCTGACCAGAAATGACCCTTGGCAGGTGGTGTTCTGGGTCTGTTCAGCTTTTCAATACTTTTGATCTGCTCCTTCTACCAAGGCAGTAAAATTTGCAATACATTTTTCAATTTCAATTTAAAAAAAAAATGGATTTTTGATGTTACAATATTTCACCAAGTTTTATATTTTTAAACAAATTTTTCTGTGAAAAATTGCTCTACTTTCTTTTAAGCTATGTTTCTCTTCTTGCCTTGTCTTGTGCATTGCTACTGTGCAAGATCTTACTTCCCTGCATGTCGAGTCACAAATAGTTCAGCAGCCTCTTAATGACAAAGTGTTTGGAAGATTGCAAGATGTTTAAAAAGTGAAATGTCAACATCTTCGTGAAAGAGTTTCTTGATTTATCAATCTGATCATGAAGATTGCTGCTTGAATCATAAAGCTTTGGAAAAACATGAAAAATAACCCCCCAAACATTTACAGAGCAAACACAGATCTCAAATTCACAATTCCCATATTTTTTGCACATTATTTTGCGTACGAAAGTAGTTGTCTCAACAGAGAGGGAAGTTTACTGAAAATTTAATCCATGTTTTTCCAAAGAATCCACTGCTGTAAGTATATCCATCAAGTAAACGTCTTTTAAACCTGTCACCTGCTTTTAACCTCAGAAGTTCTTTTGAATTACATGCATACCATAATTATCTCTCAGTCCTCATCCACAGTCTGTTTCCATTCTCAAAAGGTCTTCTGACAGTATATTTGTACCGCAGCTGTCATGTTATCTTTAGCTGTTTTGGAATTTTATATGACCATATATCATTGATGTTGCTGAGCACATTTTCCATAACATGGGGGATGATGGTCTAGGGTTAAAAAGGATTATTTTTGGCAGTGTTAATTGATGGGGCTACAAATATTTTATGGTCTAAACTATTATCCTGATATGAGCTTTTCTGGAGCAGTATGGTCCTACATGCCAGGAATCTCTTTTATGTATGATGAAAATACATCGTGTTAGATAAAGTATCAGCTGCTCGTGGTTAACACTAGAAGGACTGACATGTTTTCTATTATGATGCATTTTCCCATTGTAGGGAAATGATATATCATATTATTTAAAGTCCATATTAAGGACAAGAATATGGACTGCCAGAATTAGAATCAGCTGTAGACGCTGTATGAAGGTAGTCTCTTGGTCTATGGAGAGGTGCTCTACCAAGTGACGCCAACTCCATCAGAGGAGGCACAGAACCGCCTCCTGTGTATTTTCAGCTTCCATACATTTGTTTTGCCTCACAGCTGAAAATTAGATACTGCAGATCTCAGATGACATAAAGGCCACTAACTGGAAGTGCGCAAAGAATAATAATTTTTACAACTGTGACGGGAGAATAGACCAATTTTGGAATATACGTATTGTTTTTCAGATAAGATTCAGTTAGGTAGAACAGCACAAATTATCAAGAACTATTTGTGCTCTGCAATCCTGACTATTCAAATTAAATGGCTTAATCTAGCCACCTAGCAAGTAACTTATCATCGCATTATTGCAAGCAGTATGTACACAACTTGCAATATGGCATTCTTGTACTGCACAGTAACCAGAGGTTATATTTTTTCTTTCCTGTATATTCCTGGAAATGAGGGAAAAAGGACACCAAAGTAAATAATTTTCTGGCTGGTTTCACTCAAAAGCTCCTGTGGAATCTGCTGATAGCTTGAAAAGAACTTAATAAAAAGTTGGAAAAGGAGAGATTGAATAGGGTAAGTAATAAAAACCAAGGAGAAGAGAAACCCTGAAAGATAAATCTAGTGAAGTATACTGAGCTTTGACAGAATCCCTTGAATTAGACCACTCTTAAACTACTTCAGTTGAATGTGGTCCCTGGAGTGCAATTTTCAGTGATACCAAACTGATAGAAATTGTTTTTCTATAAAGCACCTTGGAGTGTTAGCTTTGATTAATCAGAGGCAATTATCACAGCTAACAAAGCATAGCTACAAACACATAGAAAGCGCAGTCAGGGCAAAGTCCACAGCCTTCTTGCACCTAGACATATTAAGTTCCACAGGAATGTGATGTCGAATGCAGGCCAATTTTTTGTATGCTATTGTTGCACATTTATTTTCTAAGCATCACAGTTATTCGCGGTTTGCTTCAAAACTAGATGGGCATTTCTGCACTTGGTAATTTTGAAATAACTTGACTAGCTTTTTGTAAACACCAAGCAACAAGATGTATAGGGTTTTGTAGTGTACCTGTACCATTGCTAGGGTCCTAAGTAAACTTACAGATTTGGGGTAAATCACTGCCAAACTGAATAAAACTGAAATCTTCTCTTAGATGGAGCAGTTGCGGCTATTCCAGAGGCCAGACTTCCTCTGAACTATTTCATCCTCTTGCTCATTTTGCTGCTGTAAAATATTTCAGGCTAAATATCACCGGTATGGAGAAGTAGGTTGGATTCATAGTGTCTACTGAGTTTACTTTCAATGAACTTCAGTTTTTGCTGTCCTCATCTCGGGGGGGAAGTAACCCCTTCAAGTGCCTCAGATAACTGCATCCAGGAACTGGGAATTAAGGTCCTGCCCCCCGTGTGCTAAAGTTAGAGATACTTGCAAATAAACTGAACTTGTGGGTGGTCTCTATAAATATACCAAGTTATGGGTTGTGGCAAGTCGGGTTTGAACAGGAGGTTTAAAAGGATCGGTGGTCAGATGGAGGCAGCAAATTCTTACAGCTCCTTGGTCCGGACGGTGAGCCAGACCCTACATTAGCTGATTCAGGGCCAGAAGGGTGACCTGAATTCTTATTGCCTGTGTTCAAGAGAACAATTACATCACTTGAGTTGCAGGCTGTCAAAGTTCCCCTGGGCTGTGCTTGCAACCACTCTCTGCATGTTCAAAACCAGCTGCTGAACTGCAAGACATAATACAATCTCTGTTTTTTAAGTACTATTGTCTGCATTTCATTTTTTCCCAGGTAACGTCATAAACATTTATTTTCATGGGTAGTAGGGGTGGAGGTTTTTTGTAGAATTTTACTATATATCACAACTAGACCCTCTAAAACAAATAAAATAATAATTGTTTCCTTATGAAAGCTATCACAGCAGCGCACCTTGAAGACCTATTTCTTTCGTTTCCTGTTGGAAACAATCCAAACACACTGGAAGTTATGCTTTCTATTTTGCAGTGAGGAAGTGGAAGCATTAAGAATATAGCTTAGAAAATAACTTTCAGAGCTGCAGAACTGATCCCTCTTGTACACGGCTGTCACAGTGCAATCCAGCTTCTTAGGCAAGGAGCCTTATGTGCTCTGTGCTCCTCATGGGGTGGCCTGAGCTCCTCCTAATGGTGGCACAATTACAGCAGCTACTTAGGGGAAATACTTATCCTGGGGAGTGAACCTCAAACTCTGACTCTGAGCAGGAGGAGAAGTTGCTGTCCCCTGCAGTGACGAAGCCCGGCTCAATGCTGAGCACCTGTTTAAGAACAACCAGTGTCTCGTGGTGATGCCACCACTTGCCTTCTGCCCAGCAGAAATAGGAAAAGAGGGGGAAAGGAGATGGGCACATAGCTTCACCCCCTCTTGGCCTGAGGTTGTCCTTTGCCTCCTCTGAGAGCCTCTGAGGGAAAAAAGTGGCAAGGGAAGACTTACCCCTCCCTCCCCTCTGCTGCAGATGTGCCACTGGAAAGACGGGGAGGGATGAGAGATCATGGCACCAAAGCCAAAGAGTGCAGGAAGAGACCAGACTTAGATCCTACACAGAGGAAGGCAGGGGTGAGAACCCAACAGTCTCCAGTGGCTCTTTGGCAAGGGCAGCCTTCACCATCACCATCATCACTTTCTTTTCTTTCTCCTTACCTCTCACTGCTGTGAGGCAAGGGAGTGTCTTAAAACCAATTTCTGCCTCAGAGAGCTTGCAACACAGCTTCATTGTCACTTTTCATAATCTTGGACCTTCTCCTTTTTANGCTGTCCTTCCTTCCATCCAGCAGCAAGCTATCAGCCATTCTGCACTGTGCTCTGTGGAGGAGGTTTCAAGAGAAGAAGGGAAGCCTTGTGCCATCCAGCTCTGCTGGGGCAAACAGTGAGGCAGGGCTTTTAAGGCAAAATGAGTAGGACGTTTTTATTTTGATTTATTTTTCTCTGTGGTGGTAATGCTCTGAAGCTAATCTCTATTGTATTATGAATTGTACATACCTCTAGCAGTGATGGCCAAGGAAATGGAGTCTGTCCCAGTAAACTCTGTGCAAAATGAAATAGCATGAAGCAAGTGCTGAGCAAAAAGATGTAGAGGTTTCATTTCTTATTGAAAGGTATTGCCATCCCTGTAGAAAATTGATTTCTTCAACAGTTGAATCTACAAAAATGCATTAGGAATACAGAAAAAAATATCCTTCTTTAAAAGCAAAACCAGCAAAATGCAGCTATTTTGTCAGGTTTGCAAGTTTCATTTTTCTTAAAAATGCAGTTGTAAATGAGTATATTTTTAAAATTGCAGAGAAGGCAAAAATAAGAAAAGTTTAGGATCCAAAAAAACCCTAGGGTCTCAGCTCAGCCTGCCCCATTAGTTATGGTTTACTGATGTGCATTATGCAAATACAGCAACGTGCCTTTTAAAACCTGATTAAAGACCTGACCTACAGATTGAGTAGGGCCATCTTAATATTGCACGTGAAAGGAATGTCCTGTGTTGCAGGCTAAGATAGTGAGGAATAAGAGAAACTACTCTGTTTAATTTTCTAATGCTTATTCAAAAAATAAATAGATTTGTGGGAACAAATAAAGAAAAATGAAATTCAAAGCTGATGACCTGTAAAGTCTTTGCTTTAAGTACAATTGTCCCTTATCTGCAGTTCTCTAAGGGGCAGATAAAAATATTATGCAAATTGTTAAAGACACATGGCAGACTTGAACATTTTTTTTTACTATCTTCCCACTTTATACCAAAATTATAGGGATAAGGAAACTTTAATATTTCTTTCTAGATAGGGAGACAAAGCATTTTCTATTTTTTTAAAATATTACCTTTCATTCCAATTATCTTCTATAAGAGAAAGAATGAAGTACATTTATAATATCACGAGATAAGAAAATGCAGATAATATGAAAGGATATGTGCTCAATATTATAAGAATATTTTTACACGTAGCTTTTTTCACTTCATCAGAATTACTTGCTGCTGTTGTATTGCTCCATTTGTGATGTAAGATGAGAATTGGTTGGGATGGGATGCTGCCTGCAGCTCAGGCAGTTGGGATAGATGCCCTCATTTAACTTGATTGTATAAGCTTTCAGATCTGAAACTGCAGGCTGCTGGCATAAACAGTTGATCAAATTAAAATGCCTTCTTGGACAACAAGGAAACAAAGAAAATAGCTTTATATGCTTATTATTTTGTAAAACATTCTTGTGCTTAAGGAAAAAAAAACAAAGAAAAGATAGGAAAGATAGAAAAGATGGAGACACTTTTGAGAAGGGATTTTTTTTATCATAAAAATGTTTTCAGCTAATAGATGGATAGATCAGTTGAACCAGCTCTTTAAAAATACACGTGGCACTGGTTACAGAGTGAAAGTGGACAAGCAATTTACAGAATGTAATTTACTCTTTGAACGCTGGTTTTACATTGAGGCAATACCCATGATCAGACTACAATTAAATACTTTGGTTAGAATTACTGCATTTGGGGATAGATTTTTATGAGCTGATCGCAAATAATCCTGCCGCAGGTATATGTGTTTTCTAGTTCTGAAATAGGATCTTCAGTGTTTGGTTCACATCATAACTTTTGAATATCTAACACTAAATTTAACCCAGAAAAAAAAGGGCTGGAAGCAAAAATTGTATTAATTCTCTGGGTTAAATCTGTTTAGGAATGGTACTGTACACAAAGGATTAAATATTTCTGCTAAGTTTATATGCCTTTCCCTTTTCTCAGCCCCCTTAACTTTGTCCTCTGTGATACCCTCAGCCAAACTATAACCCTAAAGATATTTGGGTTTGATTTGCTTCTGGAGTTTTAGACAAGGATCTCTAGCAGTTATTGTATTCTCACCACATGCAATTCACGCAGCCCAAGTTAAAGTGCAGAACCTCATTCTAACCTTTTGTAGGAAATTCTGAGAAAACAAGCCCAACAAAAATCCTGCATTTCTGTGTAATGATATTCCTGCATGCAATGAGTATCAGTGCCACAATTTTGAATTACAACAGGACAACTTAACTGCAGGAAATGTTAGTTTTTACTTTTGTTTGTATTTTCTAAGTGGTTGTACTGTCTCTTTACAAATGATCAAGGAAACATTTCCATTGGGGTGCTTCTGTTTTGTGCTTACGTCTCCTGATCACCGCAGTTGTAGTTTTGGACAGATTCCACACCCAAATGCAAGGACATTTCCATGCCTCTGAGGATGCAGGTCTCTCATTCAGCACAGAGAATCTCACCTCCTGTTGGTCCAGGTCTGCTGGGGCTCTAACCAACAGCTGTCTGGGGGTGACAGGGGCCAAGTCTTGTATCGTATACTGAGTTCTTCTGGTGCTCACTTGACTGTAGTGGCACAGTGAGACTGTGATTATCATATTTTGCCGTACTTATTGGAGTCCTCGCTGGGAGGTTATTCTATATTCTGCCAGGTTCAGAAAAGGAAAATACGGAAAAACCAGAAATACTGAGAGGCATTTACACCGCCTAATTTTAGACGTCTATCTTTGTGTTCTGCAACTCCCTCTGAAGACCCTTTTTTTCTTTCTAGTGCTTGCATATGACTTGAAGGCTGTAGCTACAGAAGCTCTGAAATGTGCTTATGTTAGACAATTAAAGGAGTTTTATGTGGATAATGTGAGTTTTCCCTTAGGCTTATGACAGATCTCCCCAGAATTTGTCTTCACTGTTGAACTAAGATCTCCTTTACCATTGATGCTCACGTTTGATTCAACTTTCTGACTAAATAAATCTTATATTTCACCATTTTAGTTCTGTCATAGCCAAATAAATTCCAGTTGATGGTAAAATGATTTGAGCAATTGGGATTCATCTTAGGAAAAAAAAAAAAAAGGAACAGCAGCCAGAAATGATTTGGGCTTTAACCTATCTATGCAATTTAATATGGATTAAACTCTCTGTTGCAAACAAAGAGAGTACTGTAGAAGTGACTGTATTTAGGGATTCAGTCTAGTATGCAGTGTTAAATTTACTGTACATTTCCTGAAGTATTCCATAGAATTCAACAGGGCACAGACATAATTAAGACTGGTTCCAAAATTGGGAAGTTGGACTACAATAGACAGAATTTTGTCATGCTGGAAGTTTCAGGATTGGTTGCTCTTTCAGTTATAGGTTTATTTCACTGTATATCCCATAAACAAGATCTTACAATAGAAAGATTTCAACAGCTTCAGCTTTAGAGTTCAGCATTTCCATCTGTTAAAGGAACTCAACCAAAATTCTTCCTCTGCTCTTTGTTCTCTGTCCTTCCTTCTGCGTGTTTCTGTGTTATGTTTTAAAGGCTTGGAAGATTAAGAAAAATTTTCAGAATGAGTTTCCAATAACAAAAGATTGGAAAGTGACTAAGGCAAATTTGAGTAATGATAATAAAGTAACCCACTGATTATCCAATGTGAGGCACTGACAGTTGATGCACATTCAATACATGGTGGGTACTGCCAGTTCCATCAGACTGTTTCCATAATGTCGTTGCTCATAACTCTATATGCTGTCATTGTGGTCTGAGACATGAGCAATGGCTTTGTCCTATGAAAAGCAAAAATTCCCTGTGCTTTGTGTCTTCAGAATAACAGGAGACACTGGTCAAAATAAGTATCATCTAAGTGAAGGCTGAAATAAATTGTCTAGCATTTTATTTTGCTAAGCCTCAAGATAAAAAATGATTTGCCACTCGGTGTGTGGTCACCCTCTTGTTCTTGCTGCTAATAATCATACTTATGGCACTAAACTATTTATATAGCCAGTAATATATCAGCCCAGCAAACAAATATGAATCAGTGAACCTGCTGAAAATTCTGTCTGAGATGCCCTTCCTCCACAAAATCAGCAGAGCATAACACATCAAAATAAAGGTCAGCACAACCCCAATTTAAACATTGCTAGCCGTCTTTGATTGGTTTTGACTCTGACTCCCATTTATCAGTGTTAGCTGATGAAATATCTCTTTATTTCCAAACTGTTTCTAATTTGTTCCACTGCAGTCCTTAAAAAAGAAAGACAATAATTTCTTCCTCCTCACTTTATTCACCATCTTTTGCTTTCTCCAAAAGCAGTGTCCAAATTTACTCTTCAGGATTCCAGAAGAAAACAGAATTCTACATAAGCATTACTACTTACTATTCCTATTCCTATCACTATCACTATCATTATCACTACTACTATTACTATTATTTTTTCTGCGTTTTTAAGTTGCCCTCAGATATAAAACAAGAGAAGCGTGGAAAATAACAGAAAATCCTAAAGACCATTGCTCCCAAATATTAGGGTTTTTTTAACCAGAACCATCAGGAAAGGATAAAAGCAGGAGGTTTATAAAGTTTTTTGCCATTTTGCTGGCAGGCAGTTAAGGAAAATGGGATTGAACATCTATAATATGTAGTGCCTTTTAGCTTAAGGGCCAGTAAAACTGATTAAAAGGGTAAGAGTAGAGAATACCATGAGCTGAAGAGAAAAAAAGAGACTATAAAGATAAATAGATTTGGTAGGAAGCCAGCCTTCTTTTGCTAGTTCACAGAAAATGGAAGCTGCCTTAGCCGAAGATCTTTTCTGAGTGGATCAAAAGGCACAAAGGTGTTCACTGTTGTCCAATTTGTTTGATTAAATATTCATAGCAGAGCTAAAGGCAAGATTTTTTTCCAGTTTAATCAATGGGAACATTGCCTTGTCTGCAACAGGAGTGCTTATGGCCTGGCTTGCCTAAATGAACAAGATGTATATTCCTCTGTGCAACATGAATATTCACAGGCTTCAAGCCCATTTGCAGTCCTGTTTTCCATCCATTGATGATTCAATTACCTACTCATTGTCATCTAGTGACATTTAAAATACTGTATGGTATCTGAGGCATGCAAACCAAGTGGGTACATCTGTCACAGGACTTAGTGGGACCTGTGCCTTCTGGACTGGCAACAGACGGCCAGGTTGATTGCCCTAGGGCATCTCAAATGTCACTAGATGACTATATTTAGGCAAATGTTTCACCTCAGACTTGCTGACCATAGGCTTCCAGTCTTCCTCCTCTGCTAAGGTGGCTTAACACTTGATTGAAGTCACAAAAATTAGTGAGGAGTTAATTTTGTTCACAAAGAAATGTGCAAGGCAGAGTACTGCTCTAAGTACTGGGTCTTCCAAAGTGAACGGATTCTAAAGTTCATCAATCTCTATTAGTGTTAATTGACAAGTCATTTGAACCACCTTACAGTGCAAAACCAGAAGGGACGCACTTACTCTCTTGACATTTGTTCTTTACCCCAGATTACCTTTCTTTTCTCTTGCAGGGCCCACATACTGCTCATTCAGTTATGTACGCATTTTGGCAATAGCATGAGAGCTCTTCCTTTGATGTCTATCAAAGGTCCATGTCAGCAGGAATAAGAACACATCCTTTGCTTGTGTAACTTGACATATGCTCAATGAAATCACCTAGTACATTAACTCATCACTTTTACCCTTGAATTAAAAGAAACAGAAAAAAGAATCTTTGGGTTTAGTGGGTAGCTGAAGCAGATAACATCCTTGGAAAGGAAATGTAAACCTCTGGTTTTGTGCTTCTTGGAATTCTGTATTTGCCTTAGCAGCTTAGCTTAAAGGAGAGAGTAGGTTGGTAAGCATCACTTGCATAGTTTGGTAAGGTCAACAGCAAGACCAAACATCTCTTGAAGTGTACAGTTCAAATGTGAAATCATTGATTACTACAGACTTAGTGTGAATTTTTCATCCCACCTGAATTATAGTGTGGTTTGACAGTTAAAGATAGATTTCTTGTTAAGTCTGAAATTCATGGTTGAATAAAGCTTGAATGTAAAGATGGAACGTGTATTCAAGCATGTATGAAAGCAAACCTCTGAATCCCTACTCTGTGCTCTCAGATGCCTAATTGAGGTTGGGAGTTGGAAAAAATATAGAGGGGTAGGGTGGTGGGTTTATAGGGAGCGGTTCAAGGAGCTGAATGTTGATATCTTGGTCAGATAACTTAGCACAAAAAGGTAAGAGTCTTCAAGTGCTTTAACAGTATAACAATGAAAAATAGAATGGATTATTAAGGCTGACAAAAAGGATATCAAAATCATCATGCCAGACAGTAATTAATAGCATTGTTTCCAGAGCATTTTGTACACAAACATCTTTATAATGAATTAAACCTTATGACATCAACCTGAGAAAGAGAAAAAGAAAGATACCCCTCTTTACAGCTGAGGAAGGCTTAAACAGTTATGGGCAATTCCACAGTTATTCAAGGTCACTCAACAAGCCTTTAGACAATCCAGGTAGAAATTAGGTTCCTTTTTTTAAAAAAAAAGTCAATCAAGCCTGAAGCAACAGAAAGAAAACAGCTAGAATAATTCCTGAAAATATTTTCCAAAATGTAAGATCTATTATTCTGAGCAATAACCTTTAGAGGGAAACAGTAAGAGACCCAGCATTGGAGTCCAAACTCTGGAGGATATATTGCAGAAAACAATCGTGTGCTGACATTGGCATTGACTGCATGATTTAATGTTGAGATTCTACAACCCCCNTTTTTGATTGTTCCCCCCCCCCCCCCCCAAATATCCATTATTTTAAATTAAGCAAGAACTATCCCACAGGATTCATGTAAATTACCTCATAAAAAGAGAAACTTTGAGCAAGACTATAAATATACCTCTAAGTTTTTATGATATCAAGCTGCCTTGATTTACTGCAGTGTCTCTGCAACCCTATGCAGTACTGCTTGTGATTCAGTGCTGCTCACTGTAATACATAAAAAAACATTTTACTTTTCTGTCTTCAGTGTGTGTGAAATGGTTAATTCATATGAATCCAAGATGAATCCTGGCTTTTTTTTTAATGTTAGTTATTTTTGTTAAGCTTGGTTTAACTCCTGTAGGGTCCAGTCTCAGGGCTATTTAGAGAATTTTCCCAAAGCAGTCAGTACTGCTTTGTCTGCATGAGTACTAAAGCTCAATGTTCTTGTTTTTCCTGTTTAAGTGTTGTTGCCTGGACTAGCCAGATAATTTGTCAATTTTTAAGAAACAAATATTTTGCAGTTTCCTTTGCTGATGAAACTTCAAATGACAGTTGTATTGTGGTTTGTATAATCTGCTGTAATATAAACATGCTTTAGAATGAATAACATTTGGCCATAGATTATTTCCTTCTTGATTTGAAAATATAACCTATTAGCATAGAGTATTATTGATCACACTATTAGTTATTCCAATCTATTAGGGTATTTTTAAATTAAAATCTTAGCTAATGCTGTTGTCCAATATATCTCTGATGATCTCAGTATGGTGATCTCAGTAGGGTGATGCATATTTAGATTTACATAATTCCGTAATTCTCATCTGAGTTACATCTGTACAAATGCATTTACTGCAAGGGAACTGTGCTGGAATAACGGAAGAAAGAAGATGAGACCAATATTTCTCATAAGAAGGAATAAATGGGCAATGGTGCATGAAAGTGCCAAGTGGACATTTGAATACTCTCTGCCTTATTGTTTAGCATTTATATGAAGAATGTGGGTGTCATTCTGATCCTAGCTGACAATAGTTTTTGCTTTGTTAATAATACAGCTGATTTCAACATCTCAGTTTTAGGCACGAAACTAATCTGTACTTATTTGGAGAAACCATTTTATGATACACTTTTAGGTCTTCCATTTGCATGCTATAATATAAAACTATTAGAAGTTAAAACACTTCTTAAGTGAGAAAATGCGTGGCTTATTTTAATATCATCTGCTACATTATAGCTATAATGAAGTCCCCTTTGACTGAGATATCAGTCAATCCATACTTTAAGACTGCAAAGATTAGTCTAATAAGGGACTAATATTTCTTACATCAACATCCGTGGCGAGTATTTTACCATAATCTTATTCATAGAATCATAGGATCATAGTAAGGTTTGAGTTGGAAGGGATTTTTAAAGATCATCTAGTCCAACCCCTCTGCCATGTGCAGGGACATCTTTCACTACATTTTGTTGCTCAAAGCCCCATCCAACCTGACCATGAAAACTACTAATGGTGAGGTATCCACAATTTCTCTGGGCAGCTTGTTCCTATGTCTCATCATCCTCATCATAAAAAATTTCTTTCTTATAACCAATCAAAGCCTAACCTCTTTCAGTTTAAGATTACCACTTGTCCTATTGCTACAGACCATGGTAAAAANTCTGCTACATTATAGCTATAATGAAGTCCCCTTTGACTGAGATATCAGTCAATCCATACTTTAAGACTGCAAAGATTAGTCTAATAAGGGACTAATATTTCTTACATCAACATCCGTGGCGAGTATTTTACCATAATCTTATTCATAGAATCATAGGATCATAGTAAGGTTTGAGTTGGAAGGGATTTTTAAAGATCATCTAGTCCAGCCCCTCTGCCATGTGCAGGGACATCTTTCACTACATTTTGTTGCTCAAAGCCCCATCCAACCTGACCATGAAAACTACTAATGGTGAGGTATCCACAATTTCTCTGGGCAGCTTGTTCCTATGTCTCATCATCCTCATCATAAAAAAATTTCTTTCTTATAACCAATCAAAGCCTAACCTCTTTCAGTTTAAGATTACCACTTGTCCTATTGCTACAGACCATGGTAAAAAGTTTCTCTTCATCTTATAAACCCCTGTATTGGGTTTACATGACAAACTTTTGGTAGGGGGTGGGCTCCAGGGCTGGCTTCTATGAGAAGCTGACAGAAACTGTCCCTGTGTTGGACAGAGACAGTTCCAGCCATCCGAAAGATGGACTTGCCACTGGTCAAGGCTGAGCCAATCAGGGATGGTGGTAGCACCTGTGATAACATATTTAAGAAGGGGAAAAAACCTGCTGCGCAAGAGCAGCTGGGGAGAGGAGTGACAATATGTAAGAGAAATAACTCTGCAGACACCAAGGTCATTGAAGAAGGAGGGGGAGGAGGTGCTCCGGGCACTGGAGCAGAGATTCCCCTGTAGCCCACGGTGAAGACTGTGGTGACGTAGGTTGTCCCTATGGAGGTCCATGGCAGACCTGATATCCACCTTACAGCCCATGGGAGGACCCCCATGCTGAAGCAGGAGGATGTGCCCTGAAGGAAGCTGTAACCCCATGGAGGAGAGCCTCTGCTGCAGCAGGCTCCTGGCGGGAACTGCGACCTGTGGAGAGGACCTCATGCTGGAGCAATTTTTTTTCAGCAGGACATAGGGCCCTACAGATACCCACACTGGAGCAGTCTGCTCCTGAAGGACCACACCCTGTGGAAAGGACCAATGCTGGAGCAGTTTGTGAAGAACTGCAGCCCATGGGAAGGACCCATGTTTTTGAGTAGTTTGTGGAGGACTGTGTCCTGTGNAGAGAAATAACTCTGCAGACACCAAGGTCATTGAAGAAGGAGGGGGAGGAGGTGCTCCGGGCACTGGAGCAGAGATTCCCCTGTAGCCCACGGTGAAGACTGTGGTGACGTAGGTTGTCCCTATGGAGGTCCATGGCAGACCTGATATCCACCTTACAGCCCATGGGAGGACCCCCATGCTGAAGCAGGAGGATGTGCCCTGAAGGAAGCTGTAACCCCATGGAGGAGAGCCTCTGCTGCAGCAGGCTCCTGGCGGGAACTGCGACCTGTGGAGAGGACCTCATGCTGGAGCAATTTTTTTTCAGCAGGACATAGGGCCCTACAGATACCCACACTGGAGCAGTCTGCTCCTGAAGGACCACGCCCTGTGGAAAGGACCAATGCTGGAGCAGTTTGTGAAGAACTGCAGCCCATGGGAAGGACCCATGTTTTTGAGTAGTTTGTGGAGGACTGTGTCCTGTGGGTGAGACTCCATGCTAGAGCAGGGGAAGGCGTGAGGAGGAAGGACCAGCAGAGATGTGTGATGAACTGACTGCAATCCCCATTCCCTGTCTCCCTGTGCTGCTCAGGGAAAGGAGACAGGGAAGTCAGGAGTGAAGTTGAGCCTGGGAAGAAGAGATAGGTGAGGGGAAGATGTTTTAAGATTTGGTTCTTATTTCTCATTATCCAACTCTGATTTGATTTTCAATAAATTAAATTAATTTACCTGAGTTGAGTCTGTATTGTCCATGACGATAATTGCTGAGTGATCACCCTATCCTAATCTTGACCCACGAGCTTTTTGTCATATTTTCTCCCCATGTCCAGTCGAGGAGGGGGAGTGGTAGAGTGGCTTTGTGGGCACCTGGGGGCCAGCTAAGGTCAAATCACCACAGCCTCCTTTAAGTATTGAAAGGATGAAGTAAGGTCTCCCCAGAGCCGCCTCTTCTCCATTGTTCTCAGCTTTTCTGATCAGAGGGTGTTTCATCCCTCTGATCATTTTTGTGGACCTCCCCTGGACCTGCCCTAACAGGTCCACCTTCTTCTTGTGCTTGAGGCCGCACAATACTCCAGGTAGGGTCTCAGGAGAGCAGAGTAGAGGGGGAGAATCACCTCCCTCCACCTGTTGATCATGTTTATTTTGATGCAGCCCAGGATACGATTGACTTTCTGTGCTGCAAGCACATATTGACGGCTAATGTCCAGTATGTCATCCGCCAGTTCCCCAGCTCCTCTCTGCAGGGCAGCTCTCAATCAATTCATCCCACAGTCTGTATTGATATTGAGGATTGCTCAACCAGATGCAGGACTTTGCGCTCATTCTTTTTGAACTTCATGAGCTTTGCATAAGTCCACTCCTCAAGCCTGTCAAGGTCCCTCTGCATGGCATCCCTTCCCTCAAGCGTATCACCTGCACTACTCAGCTTGGCGTCATCCACAAATTTACTGAGGGTGCACTCAATTGCACTGTGTGACTGATGAAGATATTGAGCAGTATCGGTCCCATTATGGACCCTTAGAGGGGCACCACTTGTTACTGGATTCCACTTGGAATTGACTGTACATTACATTGTACTGTTACATTGACTGTAACTGTTTGGATGTGGTCATCAGCCAATTCCTTATCCATCTAACAGTCTACCCATCAAACCCATATCTCTCCAATTTAGAAGAAAGATTGTTGTGGGGGACCATATCAAAGTCCTTACAGAAGTCCGCGTAGATGGCATCAGTTACTCTTCCCTTGCCCACTGATGTGGTTGCTCCATCATAAAATGTCACTTGATTAGTCAGGCACAATTTGCCTTTTGTGAAACCATGTCTCTAATCACTTCCTTGTCTTTTGTATGTTACGATGTCTTCCAGGACGTAGTCCAGGAGGATCTGTTCCATGATTTCTTATTCCCACTTCTTAATTTGTCTGCAATAAATGTGCATGCTGAAGTATGAAATCTTTGATCCTTGGATGACATCAAATAGACATATGTATTTTGAACTTGTGAATGTATAGGTATTAAGAAAAAGGCAGCAAACTGGGTTGATGGTTTACATCATGTTTAAATGAGTTAGTAACTTTGAGACAGAGATTATTATTTTAAGGATAGCAATTCGCACTACAGTTTTGAATATTGAAGCTACATTGTTTAGGAACATTGTAGACGTTGCTCAACATTACTCTCAAGCACAAGACAAGGGCAAGTGTAATAATTAACCACTATTTCCATGTGACCAGCCCTTTTTGTCCTCTTGCCCCTCTATTTCCTACACTTGTTCCTCCCTGAATTACCTAAATCTTTCCTTTTTCCTGCCTTGGGTTCCACCCCAAAACATTCCATAACGAGTCCTATGCAATCCTAAAATGCTCTTCCCCTGCATCCTATCTGTCTCCCACCTCCAGGCAGGAACTCCCATTAGTCCAAAATGTGATCTGGAGAGCTGCTCCCAATGACTCATGGTGATGGGCTTCACGCCTGGACACTGGGGCTGTGGAACTTCAGGGGCAACCCTGAAAGGGGCCCACAGAAGGCATTCATTCCTTGGAAGTCCTTATTTTGGCTTCTGAACTGCCATGGTGCCCCTGTGCTCCTCAGGACTTGTGATCATTGATGGGTTGATGGCTCCTGTGACGGGCCTGGGAGTAGCTGGGGCATGGTATTGTTTGGGCTCTTCCCAACTTCCCCACTGCCTCTCTGTGCTCCTTTGTACAGATGAATTTTCATCACATAATCTCCTGTTACACCATGGGTATACCCATAAAGGTGTTTTTGTTTGGTCGCTTTGATGGCTAAAAGGAAGAAGAATGAGTCTAACAACCGAGCAGTGTCCGGACAAGCAGAAACCTAAGGTCTAATGTTGCCTTCCTCTGTGTCCTTGGGTAATTGAATCAGTCTTCAATTATTAGTGTCTCAGTTTCTAAAAGATATATAAGATGACATACTGGAATCCCAGGGTGATTCGCACATAAAAATCTGGATGATATTCAAATATCAGAACAATGGAGTCAAGGTAAGTTCCAATGGCCAAAGATCAATCACCAAATACTCTGATGGTCATTATTGATTTTGTGGTAGACTGCAGTATTTCATATTTTTTTTCTCAGAAAAGTATTCATAGCAATAGTAGAAAAACACACAAATATTTACAAAAACATCTTTTCTCATAGCATGCCTTGCAATTATAAATGTTTTCTCTTTCTTACAAAGTTCTGCAAGCTAAAATCATGCAACACAAAGAGCCAAGGGACCTGCAAGATACTATTAATTGAGGTGTATAACCTCGCTGTTCCCTTGTCAATTTATTTCTTTAAATAACAGGCTTGCCTTACAGGGAAATGAAAAAAAAAGGTGCTATGGCCAACCCCAACAACACATCTTGCTCTGTAGTTAAATTACTCAACATCAATCATGTAACGTCCTACTGTGGAATTCAGTCTCAGTATAATTGTGGTTTCTCACTTGCTTTCAGTAAAAAAGGATTTAATTGTTCAGTTAATGCACTTGAGAAAAACATTGTGACCACTCTAAATAAAAATAAAGCCTCCACTATTCAAACCTGTTATGAAGCAATGTCTCTGGACATAAAATGACAACCATAATGATTTACCGTTGTAGATGCATTACTCAGTACACACCCTAATGCTTTTAAAATGCAGTTTACCTAGGAATTGTATAGAAGTATTTAATGTCTAATGACATTTTTCAAGTGATCCTTTTGCTCTTGCTCATTTTTGCTCAGTGAAGGGGCTGAATGCTATTCGTTTCAAACATGTTTTGTCCTCATGGAAAACATTAAAACAATTCTGTAATTTATTATTAGTTGCAAATATTTTTTTTGAAATTTCAGTTTTGTTGTGAATCTTGATACCAGATTTACAGTTTTAGGCAAGAAAAACATTATCTTTGCTGTCATCAAGGGCAATCTCCAGTCAACATTCCTGTATCACTTTTTCAGCATGGACCTCCGTGAAGATGCATTCCTTCAAAAAAGAGAGCGGGGGGAAAAAAGGAGAGAGAGAGAAAATATTTAATCTTTGTAGTTTACAATTTTTAATTCTCTGTTTTAGACCTTTGGCAAGAAGGACAGGAGGATATATTTGTGTGCATGTGTGCATTTGCTCTTTAAAGATGAAACTGAGATAACCAGCTCAGTTCTTAGGAACCTCCAAATAGGTTATCATGAGATGAACTAAATTTGAATGAGAAACCACTTCAAGGAGAGCTCCATTAAATATATTCTGAATTGTAAAGTCTCCATCCCATGCCATCCCATCCCATCCTGGGAAATGCATATGATAAATGTTAATTATAATGGGAATGCTAAAATTCCACTGTGAAGAGATAACTTATCCCCAAAGTGACCATCAGCTACAGTTAGCTTTAATCAGAAGCAGGAGTTCTTAGCTGCTTCTGGTACAAAAGTACCGGTTTGCTGTGGGAATGGGGCCAAGATCCTATCTCCTGTGTGCCCTCCTCAATGGATTGGACATACTTGTCTTGAAATACCAGTTCATCAGATCAAGTGGCATCAGGTCTCCAAACAAGAATTTTCTTATCTTTTAAATGGACAGAGCCTTTCCAGAGAGCATCTTTAGCTACTACTTGTGGATACTCATTTATGTCTTTCTGTGGGATAGAGGAAGCAATAGAGGAAATCGAGAATAGGTAAATCTATAATTCTGTAGCTTGGTATCGGTTCACATTAATTACAAGGCTGCATTTATAAGCCATTCTACTGAGACATTTTATCACTTTGAAGCCAAATGAAACATTCCACACATTCTTTTGAACCAGCTAAGATAAAAGCAATATATTCTAACTCTGTCACTATCCAGCTCAGGACACTTCCATCTCAGCTAAACTTTGAATGTTATCACTGAAAAGCTTATTCTTCCTTGAGTTACATCTTTTTAATTTATTTTACTGTATTTCACATCTATGTATTTTTCAGTTCTTTTCAAGTTTCCTCATTTTCTATTCCTATTATCCCTTCATTCATGAGGTATCTTTGTATTCCCAGATATAGTTCAGAGTTTTAAAGACACTTTTCTCCAGATCTTTGCACTTTCATTAGCGTACAGTCAAATGGTACTGAGAGATCTTATTATTACTCCTTCATACTGTTCGTTGCCATCAGACTAATTTCTTCTCTCACGGAACTTCAAACAATCCATCATCAATGTGCCCCTTTATATTTAGATCAAATGTTGATGATCTGTTATAAACAAGAATTAATATCTCAAAGCATTCATTACAAAGGTTGTTTTGTGAAAGCCTAACTGAGACTTTAGTATCTAACCTCAAATGACACAACAGGCCACGTGGAAAGCTGATGCTATTGGGTACAATAATGTGAGCTAAATTAAGCTGAACCTCTTTATACGGGAACTCAATCTAATCTGAAGCTGAATTGTGAACATGAAAATGCATCAGATAAAGCACTGGTGTCCTGTTAACGAAGCTTGATGGCAACAGTTCATTTAATGTTCTAGATACACACCACAGACATTGCCAAAAGCAAATCCAATTAGATATGTGAAGAATTCCTATAAATCTGTTCTCGCTTACTGAAATGTAATAAATGAGAGTAGATCTACGTCAATTTGCCATATTAGCTTTTAAGCTGCCTTCAGAATGCTGCATTCTGAAGCAAAAAAATCCAACAACCGTGGATGTCTATGGAATAATAAACCCCTCATTTTCTGTGCTGGGTCATTGCTGAGACCTTTATTAACATTGCTGTATATTTGAAATGAGCACTTTTCTCTGTATTGTATGCATATTTAAGTCTGAAAAATATGAAAAAGAAGATATAAATATATATATAAGCTTTGTAGACACCACACAGTTATTTGGCCATATCTGATTACCCCATGCAATTAATTAAAACTAAATGCTGGCTCATATTCATCACTTATCAGACGTTCATTTGAATAACAAAGGGGATTAAATACAAAACTGCATCATGAAACAGAACGGTCATTCAGTCTGGAAAATACAAGTATTCATTAGGGCCGTATTAGGTCATGGCTGCATGAAGGGTATTTAAAATGCAGAAGAATTTGAATGAATAATAAAGTATTTTTGGAAGCTGATGTTACAAATCAAGATCATTGATTTTCTAAATAAACAAAACCACAAGTTCCACAGACCTTAGTGTATAACTCAAGCTTCAGTCAATTCAAATTTGTTTCTGGAGATAATATTTTTTAATGAATGATCACTTTCCAAATAGTTTATAAGAAGCAGGCACACAACAAACAGCGGCAGACCTCCAACGCAGCATGAAGTGTGTGTGCGTTGACTTAAAAAATGAATGGACTCACAACACTGCTTGAAGCATATCAGCAGATATGCTAAAGAGCAGATTCATCTCTTGAGGAGGTCAAAACCTGAAGTATTCTGGCCAAAAAAATCAATCCATTCTGTAGAAATTGCTAGGGACTAACTATATTGCAAAAATGTTCACAAAAAGAGAAAAACAAAGCTTATACCTTTGATGGAAGTATTGGCTTGTGATGGACTTGTATGTCATTTTATCTTCTGCCAGCCTGAAAAATGATGCTTTTCTGGTTGTAAATGCTGGGAACTTTGTAGAAGCAGGGAAGTGACAACTTCAGTTGCAAATACTGCACTGTTTGAGTTATAGTACAGGTCTGTGGATGTGGCCCAAAAGAAATACTAGAACTTCTGTTTCCATTGTCAGTTATTTGATTGACAAATAATAAATACAGATCAGGGGTATTGTGATAGCTATAATGAAGCAAGGTACAAATATATTGTCAAAACCAGCCAATTTTGGTGTCTGTCTGTCTATGTATATATGCACGCATGCACACATGTACATACATATGTATGTGTATGTATGTACGTGTCTTATCTTGTTAATTATACACATTTCAGCTAGAGTTATCACTAGCTGTTTCTTTGTCCAAACTAAACCCGAAGATTGTCTGTTTATCTTCCCTTGTGTGGTTTTTAGAAGCAGAAAACAATCTCTTCCTGCAGATAGTTGTCTCCACAGTGGTCCAGGGTAGAAGCTACCTTTTTATATTTGGCTGGTATAACACTTTAGCTAAAATGGAATCTTTTCTCCTCTAAAATGGTCTCAGTTGCCTCCACCATTCTGTCTAGTAAACAGAGCAAAGAGTACTCTTTCACCTCATCTGGAATCACTAAACTTTTGACTTATTTAGGGTGCAGAGATGCCTCTTATTCATAGGGCTCCTTTACTCTGCAAAAATGTTGAAATGTAGGTATTTACTGCTCCTTTGCTTTAAAGATTCTTAAATAACATTACTGTTTTTATTAAGATATTCCTTCTTGCCTTGAACTGCTTTGCATTGCTGATCTACTGTTTCCCCAGTAGCTTTGCTTTATCTCAGTAAGATGTTTCATGTCTCAGAACTACGTGTTTGTGAACATGAATTTTCTCAGCATTTCTAACTAATTTTCTGAAAAGTAATAGTGAAGTATTTTAAATTATATGAGTTGAAAAGTAGAGGTTTATAATCACCTTACTAGACATACAGCACCCATCTCTCTTCAAATGCTTTAACAACACAACCGTGAATTTGTGAAAGAAGGCTTTTGTAACACAACTCTGCCTTCTGTTACAGATTAAAGAGTAGTTTTCATATGAGACATAGCAGACTAGTGAAATTATTTGATTTATTAGCTGTTTTGTCTTTAACTTATCTTCTACGGTAACAAAACTAAATGAGTTTATGTTTACTTGAATATATTAATCTGCTTTAATTACCTCTAATAAAATAATAATGGTAATTTGCACCAAATAATATTGCAAGCACTAGTTGCCAATTTGATTTTGGTTAATAAATTAATGTTGTATGATCTCTGGGAGAAACAATGTTTGAGAATTTTGTTTTCTCAATCCACTTGTTTCATGAATACACACAATCCCCTTAGACATCAATAATTTCAAATTAAATGTTTTCCTTATTGGTACCCTGCTGACTTTTAGTCTCTGCAAACCCCAAATGAAATGTCAAAATACAGCCAAGTCTCTGTAGTTCAATCTACTGGCAAATAATTAAAGTTTAAAAATTATATTCTAAAAATGTGGGTTTATTAAAATCTTTGCATCCAAAGACATTTAACAAAGTACTGAAAAGACTTTCATATGCTGCCACAGAGATTATAACCACCTAGGTTTTCTATATAAAATGTAAGTAGATGACCATTTTTTGTTACTCAGAAAGACTCTTGCTTTTAAATTAAAATAATGTTGGTCTGGAATGATCTACCTATATATTATTTTTCCTTGTAATTATAAATCACATATTATGAAGAATTAACTGAAATAGTATATGGAAGTAGGTGAATAATTTTACAGAAGAAATTAAGAGTGCATAGTATTATTTGGGGGAGATGCACTATTTTTTCCCAATGCATTCTTGCTAAATGCTGAAATAAATAAACCTACTGAAGTGTCTCTGGTCTGTGGTGAACAAAAAAAGCTAGGAAAAAACATCATTAGGTACGTTTTATGTTTCTAGAAAATTCTTAAGTCAAATGCTTTTTGAACAAAGAAATAACAGGCAAGCAATAATTGGGAAATAAGTTGTACAGATTTTTAAATAGTTAAAAACATAAAGTAGTTCTGTCTTTGATATGCTTTTTATAGCCTCCTTATTTAATATCAAACTGTGGGGTAGCAAATGTTCCACTGTTTCTTAAGAGAACACTGCCTTTAAAAGAAAACTCAGGGACCAATCTTTCACCAGGATGCTCAGATTTCTCCACATGTTCTGCCTTGTGGAAAACGTCCACAGATTTGCTGTTTGGAAATACTATCCATATGGGAAAAAGAAAAAGAAGTAGAAAGCACTTGAGACTCTTGCCCATGATTTCTGGATGTCCCACAGGGTAACTAGAGCAGCGGCAGAAATGTCTAGAAATTCCATATTTTTCACTGTTGAGGATGTGATAGTCCTTTTGTGCAGAGAGAACCTGAGAATGGCACAGGTAGTCTGCTGCATTTAGGATGTGTCTAACTTTCTGAGCATGAAGACATCAGGGATATTGGTCTAAGGCTTCCACAGTGTCTTGATGTTGCCTTTTTTCCTCAAAGAAAGTGTTTCTTAGCACAATATTTTTGTGAATATGATTTTTTCCAATATCTTGAAAATTTATACATACAGAAGGCTTTTTGTGATATATGTTGACTACTCGTTTACCACTTAGACTGAGGAGTAAAAAAGGAAGGATAATAAAAACAAAACCAAAACACTTAGAAATATCTTGTAAAGTGCTTTTTGTGCTGATAGTGGTATTGAGTGGTATTGAAGGGAATCTCAATCCAAAATTTTCATGTCCACACCAAAACTTCTGATTATTAAATTTAGAATAAAACTTATCCTAATGAGGATTATTTCTGAATAAATTTCCAGATAATCTTTAACATATAAACTAAGTTTGTACTAAAAAAACATGTGTAATGGTGCTTAACCTAATGACCCAAAAGTATTTACATGTGATGTACCTACCTCATACAGCTGTGGGGTAGGTAAGCATGGCTTAGCCAGTTCTAGTCTAGAAAACTACAGCATCAAGTAGTTCAGTAAAATGACAATGGTTAGCTGCAAATCTGTCATAACTTTGGAAATGAAGCACAAAGCTATGTCTATACTGGTAAACATGGAATCATAGAACCATAGAATTGCCTAGGTTGGAAGGGACCTTTCAGATCGTCTAGTCCAACCATCAACCTAACTCTGACAAAAACCGTCACTAAACCATATCTCTAAGCACTATGTCTACCTGCCTTTCAAATACCTCCAGGGATGGTGACTCAACCACTTCCCTGGGCAGAGATGAGCTTAGCTGCTGGGCTGACCTCTTTTTGTTTGTTGCAACTTGGTGGGATTGTTTACAGGACATATTGGAGCCCTCGGTAGTTAAATCACTCAACGATTACTTTATTATTTTTAGCTATTGTTATTTTATTATCGTTATTATTATTATTAGTGTTTGATGTAAATTGTGCTTTCAGTAAAATCATATCTATCTAGTCCAATGACCTTTCAAAGTCTCTACCTGTATCCAATTAAGACATAAACAGGCTCAATATGCATTTCAAATCTTGATACCTGTAGGATGCAATACTCTCCCATCCTTCATAGAAAGTGGATATGAAGCTTAAAGAATCAAAATTTCAAAAAGCTGTATTCAGAAGGCAAAGATTAGCAAGTTGATGCATATTCATCATGGTTGGTGAATTGTTCTCCTGAGAGCTGATGTATTATTTCAAGCGCTGAGTTAACTAAAAATGTGATTATATATCACACATTTCTTTTAGTGATTGTGCTGAGAAGTAGCGAGGCTAGTTAAAATTCTACTACACCTCACAGAGAAGAAATAGCTTTAGGGTTACTCAGTCCTCCCACTTCCTGCAATAAATGCATTAAAAGCATTGAGAAGCTGTAAATTAGTCACACAGTCACTTGATATTGTTAAAGTAGATTATTAATTTCAGAAAAACTATTTTAAAAGATAAACATCACAATCTCTTTATTATCCTGCTTTTGTATCAATATAAAGAAAGGATGCTAGTAGATAATTTAGTGACATCCACTGCTTAATTTAGAAAGAAGGTTCAATGCTCATGCCAAACAACTATCCTTGTGCAACCAGATAAATAAAAAAAGCAAGTAATATATTTTGAACACTATGTTTATGAAGATGTGGTTTTGTTTTCAATAACAAATCTGATATTACCCCTCTGAAAGTATTATAAATTTGCAATAGTTTGCAGTAATCTACTCTGCCTATTTTGAAGGTGACTTCCTGCACCATTCTGACAAACCTTAAAGTTGGCAGTCTTACCAGTTTGGATTTAGCACAGTAGAAAAATATTTTTGTGATCATTATGTTTCAAACTACCTGAACTACAGGTAGTACAACACTCTCTTCCTGGCCCTTAGCGAATAAGCTGACTAGTTACAGAGTCAGCCTATTTGATTTTCTTCCAGACCCATGACTCCTGTTTTTTGGCCACATATTTGGGCAGTACACGGTTTGTATTCCTGTTCAGGCTCCTTTATAGCTCTAGTGTTCTGTGTCTTATTTAAACGACATTTAACAAAACCTACGGTGCAGAAAATTAATTATGGTGATCCTATGATTTTGAAATTAAAATACCCGTTCCATCTCTTTGTGTGGGAGCACACCAAACAGATACCACTTGGCCTTTGGAAGAGTGTAGCCTTCTCTACTTCCTGCATATGAATTGCTACAGATTTTATTTAGTGATTCATTATAAAACTGTCCAGAATATCACTGCTAGGAATCTTTCCCATTTAGTGAGATCTGGGGCCTCTACTCTTTGGTGGCAGCAACCAGGGGGACAAGGGCTATGCATAAGAGTAAGCTGCTACGTATGCTTGGGCACCAATAATTACACAAAATTCTATTTTTAGGCATCAAAACAGACTTTGTGCATCTTGCCCCAGGTGACATTCCCAAGGCTATGAAGAATGTGTGGTGAGGAGAACCACTTCTTCATGTTTCCAGTGTTAATGCAGCATTAATTGCCTGAGGGATCATGTCTGCATTGATGCAAATGTCTTTAGGATTTTTTTCCCTCTCTTCTTTCATATCAGTCCAAAAGACTGAGAACGACTGAACCAGTTCAACGCATCTATGTTGAGACGTAAGGATTCATGTCTGCTGACTACTGGATGCATGCCATTAACAAGAGCTCCATCCTCTAATATCTCAGTATCAAATATATATAACTTCAGCAAGCAGTGCACTTGGTCTTGGTAGGTTTCCATAAAGAAACCCTAAATGTCTTCTGTTTCCATCGCTTTCCCTCTTCTCCCTCTTATTTCCCCTTTTCTTGCCTTCCCCCTGACACATACATGTATTTTTTCCCTCAGTTGAGGAGGACCGGGTCAGAGACCACTTGGCCAAGCTGGACATCCATAAGTCCATGGGCCCTGACGGGATGCACCCGTGAGTGCTGAGAGAGCTGGCAGATGTTATTGCTAGACCACTCTCCATCGTCTTTGCAAGGTCATGGGGAACAGGGGAGGTGCCTGAGGACTGGAGGAAAGCTGACATCACTCCAATCTTCAAAAAAGGCAAGAAGGAGGACCCGGGGAACTACAGACCAGTTAGTCTCACCTCCGTCCCTGGGAAGGTAATGGAGCGACTCATTCTGGATGTCATCTCCAAACACGTTGAGGAACAGGAAGTTATTGGAAGTGGTCAGCATGGATTTACCAAGGGTAAATCATGCTTGACCAATCTGATAGCTTTCTATGATGTTATAACGGGTTGGCTGGATGAGGGGAGAGCCGTAGATGTCATCTACCTTGACTTTAGCAAGGCTTTTGACACTGTCTCCCATAACATCCTCCTTAGGAAGCTGAGGAAGTATGGGCTAGATGAGGTGACAGCGAGGTGGATTGAGAGCTGGCTGTGTGACAGAACCCAGAGGGTCGTGATCAGCGGCACAGAGTCTAGTTGGAGGCCAGTAACCAGCGGTGTCCCCCAGGGGTCAATACTTGGTCCAATTTTGTTCAATATATTCATTAATGACCTGGATGAGGGGACAGAGTGTATCCTCAGCAAATTTGCTGATGATACCAAACTGGGAGGGGTGGCTGACACTCCAGAGGACCGTGCCGCCATCCAGCGTGACCTGGACAGGCTGGAGAGCTGGGCAGAGAAGAACCTAATGAGGTTCAACAAAAGCAAGTGCAAGGTCCTGCACCTGGGGAGGAAGAATGCTAAGCACCAGTATAGGTTAGGGGTGGACCTGCTGGGAAGTAGTTCTGAGGAGAAGGATCTGGGGGTCCTAGTAGACAGTAAATTATCCATGAGCAAGCAATGTGCCCTTGTTGCCAAAAAGGCCAATGGAATCCTGGGCTGCATAGGGAAGAGTGTGGCCAGTAGGTCGAAGGAGGTCATTCTCCCCCTCTACTCTGCACTGGTGAGGCCACAACTGGAATACTGTGTCCAGTTTTGGGCTCCCCAGTTCAAGAGGGACAGGGAACTGCTGGAGCGAGTCCAGCGAAGGGCAACTAAGATGATTAAGGGACTGGAGCATCTCCCTTATGAGGAAAGGCTGAGAGAGCTGGGATTCTTTAGCCTGGAGAAGAGAAGGCTGAGGGGAGACCTGATTAATGTTTACAAGTATCTAAAGGGTGGGCTGAAGGAGGATGGAGCCAGGCTCTTTTCAGTGGTTCCCAGTGACAGGACGAGGGGCAATGGGCATAAGTTAGAACACAGGAAGTTCCGTTCAATTACACGGAAGAACTTCTTTACGGTGAGGGTGACAGAGCACTGGAACAGGCTGCCCAGGGAAGTGGTGGAGTCCCCTTCTCTGGAGATTTTCAAGACCCGCCTGGATGCATTCCTGAGTAATGTGCTCTAGGCAATCCTGCTTTTGCAGGGGAGTTGGACTCTAGAGGTCCCTTCCAACTCTGAAGATTTCGTGATTCCGTATGCTCCTAAGAACATCCCAGAACTGAGACAGCTGAACCTGAATAATGTCAACAATTTCAAATAAGAGAAACAGGGGGGAAAGTATGCATCAAGAAACACATTCCTGAATTACATAATGTTTCAAACAGATGGGAAAATGGACAGAAAGTTGAAGCATGAAATTTAATGTTATTAAGTGGAAGGAAATATTTTGGTTTTATTGTCAGTTCCTCATGCTACTTAGCAGAAGAAGCAGAAGAGTTCTAAAAATAAATTGCTGTATTAATGCTACAGAAAATATGTAAGAAGGAATGACTTGCGTCAAGCTTGTTCTGGAAAAATAAATAAATTAATAAGGCCATTAAAGAAGATGGGTGCAGTCATCAGAAAACCTCTGACATTAACGTTTATGAAGCAGTTAAAATTCTCAGTGCAGCTCCAGATTTGCATGTGAACTATGACCAATCATTCACTCAGAAAACAATATCAGATAAATTTACAATTTAGCTTGTGTTCTGTATGGCGCAAGACAAATGAATCAAACAATATGCAATAAATTTCACGGGCTGTTAAGTTTTAGTTCTAGTGATGTAAATCACAGGTGGGATCATATTAGAGAGAGATATACTATTGGGTTGATGAAACAGTAAAGTAGAAAGCCAGATCTTGTTCTGAGTAGCCAGACATCAGTAGAGTGAAAAACGCAGTAGAGAGATAAAGAGTGGTGGAAAAAACCAAAAGCTTATTGCCTTAAAGAAACTCCCATAAATAGCAGCCAATAGAGACCACCTGTTAAATCCACCTGTAGAGAGAATGCAGAACTTAATCAGTGAGCTCCAGTCAGTGACCGAAAATGCTAAGAGAAAGTTCCTGGAGTAACAGTCCAGAAGTAGATTTCTTTCAACCTCAGCTAGTTCTGTCATATGAAAACAAAATTATTTTATTTTCTGGTCTTGAAAGAGCTACAGATTTTGATTTCATGGCAATATTTGTTCTACATTTTGCTCATGATCAGAAGTTGATCATGCATGTCATGAAGCAAAATGGGTTTATATTTCCACCATATGCAACTAAGCTCTTGTGGTGATTCTCCTGTTTGCTTATATTTACGTGAGATTCTGAAATACTGCACATTCCACAGTAAATTTGGAGTTTCCTGACAGCTACTGATTCTGTGGATATAATTTGTGCTGATTTCATTGTGATTTTTCTTCCTAGCGTAATCTTTTCTCTACACATCTGCATAACATGTCCACCTTAATTTCTTCTTCTGGATTCCCTCAGTTTTCTTGCCACTTTAGATTTGTTTTCCAGAAAGTATCTATTTGTGGAAGAGTCTTTCCACAGCATGAGTCTTTCCACCTATCTCTTTTTAGATGCTGAACATAAAGTTAACATCATTATCAAAGACTCCATTTAAAGAGCCTTTGCACAGACTAACTTCCAAATATCCACTTCAGATAAAGTAAGTAAGGGATCTGATAATTTTTTTTGGGAGGTTGTTTTCTGTTCTAAAGTCACCAGACTTGTATAATTCAGTAACTGAGCTAGAAAACTAAGGAAAACATTCTCTCACTAGTTTTTTCAATGGTTTTGATTAGTGATAATATATACTTCAGTACTTCTGTTTCTAGGTTGGAACAAAATAAAAGACTAATTCAACTTTACATTTTGCATAAGTAATTTTTACCTGTAATGAAGAATATTTCTTTTCCAAGTTCTAGGTGTGGGGTATACCTCATTTACAATCTACTTATGCTGTACTACAAGATTGGTTGTACAGCACTTGAATGATCACTGTTCTATAAGATTAAGTTTTTAAGAAAGAGAGGGCAAACATTTTCTTTAAATCTAGTTAGTAACATGAGACCTCTGCAGGCCAAGCATGAAAGATTGTTGGCAGGCTTCAAAAGCAAGAAGTTCACCATCACCCAGGCCTTGCAAAGAAACAGTGGCTCATTGGAGATGAAGGTTGTTATGAAACACCTTGACCCAAAGGGTAAATTTGGGTCTTTTCCTGCTCATCATCTGAGGAAGGGAACTTCACTTCAGCTGGAGGACTAATGTCTCCATAAGTACAGCAAAAACAAAGCACAGGATTGGAAAAATGTGACTCAAAATGATAACTAAGCTTCAAAAAATATCAAGCTCCGTTCTGATTACAGTGGCCCAGTAGTTGTTGAGAAGATCAAATATTTCAGAAAGAGTGAATAAAATAAATTTTAGTGAACAAAACCCAAGAAAAATCATATGAACAATGAAAGGAATGAGGAGGGAAAAGGGCATAAAACGAAAGTAAAGAGAGGAGATGAAGCATGGACTTTAAGATTTATACCCAAAGTCCTACCAAACATGTTTTGTTTGTCACACAGCAATAAATCCACTGACCACTACCTTTGTACAAAAACAAATCAGCAGCTGTGCCTCTCTGCCTATCATTAGAGAACTCTCTGATGTTCTCAGAAGCAACTCATTTAGCCTGCCTTGAGTAAATGTCTCATTAATAATCTTACTTCTTTGTTTTTGTTGGTTGATTCATTAAGTTCATGTATGCATAAAGTTGCTGTTGCTGCAGATAATGTGCAAAGCCTTTATAAACCAAGGCTTTTCAAACTGTTAAACCATTTATTAATTCAGGAATATACTTCACATTTCTAAAATCTTACTTCAAGAAGGCAATTGATTAGTCTTTTGTGTTTTTTTTTTTTTTTTTTTTTTTT
>VXBH01006922.1:43795-63225 GCA_013400035.1 Rynchops niger | reverse complement strand
TTTTTTTTTTTTTTCTTTCACAGCATGCTTATTGACTTTTCAAATTTTCAGTTTGAAATCAACTCTCTGCTGTGAAGACAGCTTTTCTGGCAAATGGTTCTCTCTGGTCATTCTCCACCTATTTTTATTTGCACCATGAGCCCCTGGGGATGGAAGCTAGGATACAAGGGTACTGGGCATGGCTGTGGAAGTCTCTGCTTTCTTTGTTTGAACTGCACTCAGAAAATAAACCAGCCATAAGTATGTATCCAAAATTGTAAAATGCTTTATTATTTTCTGCATTGCATTGCAAAATTGAATCAAAATGTTTTGTTTGCTTCAGAAATGTTCCATCTGACACAAAATAAAACACCTTTAAAGATACTAGCGAGAAAAATAAAAAAGGGAGAGTGAGAAAATTACTCTCCTGAGAGAGTGCTCTAGCTTTGTAAGCTGTGGGGACATTCAGGGGAAGTGCTTTCAGTCCTTCCTACAGATTCTGTCACACTTCGGTTAAATTGTTAGATATTTGATAGTGCATCAGCTGGAATCCATCAATGAGGCAGACAGCCTAACAGCCAGGCTGGAATAATTTATGCAGACTGGCATAATGACTATTTAAGTATTTTTATACAAAGAGGAAACGTATAAGCAGAGACTGTGAAAGCTCTGCCTCAGAATATCTAAATAGCTTGTGATTAAAACATTCATGCAAGAAGTAAAGTATATCAGTTCAAATTCTGGTCCTGTATCAAGCAGAGGCTTTGAACTTTTTTTTTTGCATGTGCATATCTATTCAACAAACTATCCCATTTCTAGGACCAGAACACTTGCTGTCCTTTTCATTTGCACTGTTCCAGTGTCTACAAAGTTTAAGTGTGGGCTTGAATACACTCACAGTGAGGATGGAATTTAGCCCAAGTCTGTGTAACCAGATCACTGTTGAGGCACTGAATATAACCTACTGACGACATCTTTTTCTATTGTTCTTTTTTAAATTTAGTTTTCAAAATATTTCCTAGAGAAGATTATTGAACAAATTCAACCTGAATTCAAAAAGTACACTTTTAGCATTCAAAAAGAAAAAACAGAAACCTCAGATGTAGTGCCAAGAGGTGTCAGACAAAGGTAAGAGGCATGCTGTTATGAGGCAAGATAGAAAAGATATGAGGAAAAGAGAAGCTGAGGGAGACCAAACTAAAAAAAAACCTTCAAAGTACAGCTATGGCTAGCTCAGGGCATTTACGAATTTAACCTGATTGTGTATGCAGGCATTTGAACATAAGACAATTATTATTAACTCACATTCTTAGATAGATATCGTCTGCACTGTTAATGCTACCTGAGCAAGAGATTCATCTATTTCTTCCAGAAGAAATTGTTACTTCATTGTGTTTCTGGCAGATTATGGCTGGGTTCTTCTTCGGTAACGTGTGAGCGGAACACTACCACCCACCTCTGCCCTCTCACACTGCCCACAGAAAAAGCATCAAAACTGTGATAGTCCATTTTATTCAATATTTGGATTATTCAATTATTATTATAATATTTTATTCACTTCATATTATTCAGTCATTCAATTATTATTATAATCAATTTTTCGATATATTTGGAATGTGCATCCAAAGAGACAGGACCACATAGAACTTCCTATATTGGGCTGGAACTCACTAAATATACTATGTGGATAGCTTTAGCAGGGTTCACTTTCAAACTTCACATTACTTTTCTGTCTTGGCAATTTGACCTCTCCTCCCTTCCAAATGGGAATTTTGCATAGCAGTTTCAAAAGTGTCTGTGTTATGTGAAGATTTAAATCTCAGTGCTACTGATTTTAAATGCAATTTCAGCTCCTAAATCACTTAAGCGATTTGGATAAAAAAGTTGCCTTTTTCTTCCATGCATTTGTGAGCTTATATTACTACCAAGAGAAAAAGAAAATTAATGAGGCTTGTAGTTTAAAATAAAAAAATAAACCTCCGCAATAACACCTGAGAATTTATATGGCAGGATGGGATCTCATTATTTCAGCCATTCTTCCTATTTTCACTTTTCAGTCCTCAAGTTCATTTAATGCAGTTGGAGTATGAGGCAAAAAAAGTTGTGTTCTGATTTTCTAATTTACCAGTTCACCAGTGCAGACTTCATAGATTCACTGCCTTCAAAGTAATGGAGTGGAATTCAATATATATTGTATCTTCTTTTAAAAGGAATATAAATAGCATGAAAACTGTATTTTGCTTGTTTCTGATGCTCAGATTTCACAATCCTGCACACTAGGATAGATGGCATCAGTCCACACAAAGTAACGTAGCTCCTTATGTGCTGCTTCAGAAGAAATACGTAGTATGGCAAGACTCCTTCTGGCTTTAAAACTAGGCAAAATGTTTGTTAAAAGGGGTATGAATGGATGCGAGAATATTGATAAATGTCTACAGAGAAGCACCTTGCAAGAATGCATCCCGAATGATTTGGTTCAGCAGATTTATTGATTTTTGCGTATGTTACATGATGAACAGCTTCTACAGAGAGCTATGGGCACAGGGTCTCCCACCCCAAAGGGGTTCAGTGCATGGTGCGTTTGGGAGTGAGGCAGCAGGTAAATGCTCCTGGTGCTGCAGTTACTTGTACTCCAGGATACCAGGCAATCCCTTGCCATGAAGGTTAGCAAGTTCTTCTAGCATCTGTTATTGGTTTTATGAGCTAAAAGGGTACGCTAAACAGAAAGACAGCTCAAGGGAGAGAAGAAACAAAGGAGAAAGGCAGAGAAACCTAGAAAGATGGAGAGTTGTGGCAACAAAAGGGAAGTGGAACAGCACAAACAAGGCAGAAACCACCAGACAGCACAAGGACTTGGAAGTGCAGTCTTCAAAACTGAAGAACACTGCCAGCTTTAGTTCTGCTGAGTTTGCATCCACACAGGATTTACTTTGGGAGTAAAACGCCAAAATGCAGGCGTCAACACACAGGTATCTGTATGTGCATGGCTGTCTAAACTCTCGTTATATTTAATGAAGATGTAGTTAACAGGATCAGTGGAGTCTGAAGAACTGTTACATATGGCAACACTGGACAGAGAGATGATCTGCACCTTTCTGGCTGGGCCAGGTGGGATGCAGCAGGGTGACCAACCTGGCTCTGCATACCTGTGTGGGCAGCTCAGTGAGTTGTCTGCATCTTTGTGTAGGTCTGGCTCCTTACTTCTTTCTCGTGAGGGTTATATGGATAACAGAGGTATTTGTCATCTCCGTTTCATTCTGTCTCAGGGGAGCAGAGTCGTGTGTGGTTGACCTCTGGCTTGCAGCTTTTTTTTTCCTTCCAGTGTTTCAGGAAACTAGATGTGCTTTAAGTTCTGAGATAAGGATGCATTTCTGAGAAATCTAAAGTTTTCTATGGAAATATTTTTCTCTTGCCCAAACTACTTTTTGTTTTTTTCATTATTTCCAAGGGTTCTAATACTGGGAATTTAATTTTTTCTATTCTTGCACCTCTACTGCTACGAAAACAATTGAACTGTATAAAAGAATATTCAGTTTTCAGGGTGGAATGAGGGATGCTTACCAGATCGAACCATTTACTTTGAAGAGAAAAGTGATCAAACTAAAAACATGAATTGGGAAAACTTTCCATTATTTCCCACTAATTAGGATGACCATGTGTTGTATCTGATTCAGAGAACAGAAAAGAAAATTGCTAGTGCTGAAGTTTTTCAAGTGACTGCCCTACTCTGGAAAAGTTCTTGGGTTTCTGAAAGAGTAAGGTGGAGAAAACTTGGCTCCTAAAATATACAGGCTGCCAAAATATACTCCAAAATCTCTAGGGTACAAACTTATCATAAACACATATACTTGTATCTTTGTGCCCAGAAATATAATGGGTAAGTTCTACTCAGGTCTGAGATCATAACTTCACTTACATCAGATTTTATCCTTCCGACCTTCTCTTCCATCTCTACTCCCAGCCTAAAACCCAACCCAAAACTGTTTGATGTTATTTGTCAGGCTTAGATTTCAGACCCGGATGATCCAGGAAAACATAGAGAGTACAGAGACACGTAGGCAGAGGCCCTGATTAACCAACCTGACGTGAACTGAAGCTCATTTGTGTCCCACAATGGTACAAAGCAATGATTCAGTTTTGCACAGTGATCAGAATTCCCTAAAGGAAAACGCACCCGAGTGCTGCTTTGTGAAGCTCTTCAGCAAGAAAGATGTTAAATGTAGATTTCAGGTTCTTAATCATCTGCAGTATGAAGTCCCCTAAGACCTTGGCAATAAACGCAATTAATTGTAAAGTTTTACTTCAGTTCTAGTGTGGAATAAAGCTTTAATTAAAGACAGATGCAAGAGCTAGGCTGACGTCATTAGAATAAATATTGTTGGGGTGATGGAAGGGTGGGAATAAGGGTATTTCCAAAAAGAGCAAAACCGTATGAAACAAGTGGAAACTCATCATTAGTAATGGAGAGGAGTGAGGTCTAATACACTGTGACACGGTTTACTTAATGGAAACTCCATTGCTTGAGAGATTTCAAATCAGATTTAACAGGAGAAGCAATATTATAGTGTAGCACAAGGTTTGCAAGTAACAGACAATATTACATGGATTTTCATACCTCCATTGCACTTTCTAATGAGTCAGCAAAGAAACGATGCCATTATTTTCAAAACACTATAGGAAAAAATGGAAAAAGTCCATATTCCCCTTTTCTTACTCCCATGGCAGTCATAGTGGCATCATCAGAAAAAATAAAGGGAAATTATTCCATGCATTCAAGTGCCTACTAATTGCAGTGGCTTCTTTTGGCAAATCGGGATGATTTAGTACTGCATATTGAAATCTTCACTATGACCTTAGCTCCCACTCTCTTAAGCCTGAAAAATGTGTGTTTTAAAACTCTTCAGGTATGCGCTTTTTCTGCTCAGTAACATCAGTTTCAATGATGGTTGCAAAGCAACCCAGCAGAGGGTTAATAATAGTATCATGGGACTCCGGAGTTCACTGATTTGGCCTTCCATCTCCTGGTTTATCTACCCTAAGACCAAATTATTATCCTGTAATAAAATGAAAAGCCACTATTATTGTAAGTACACTTAAAATTATTAGTAGCAGTGTGCTTGGTAAGGTTAAATCATGAGGTCTTTGATGCTAACCTCAAAAATTACATCTCTGACTTAACTAGAATAAATGAGATGGATGCTTCCCTCTAATTAAAGGCAAAATGTATCTATAGTACTTGGCAATTTTCTGTCACTTAACGCTGTATTACAGCCACATTTATTACATTCATTATATTATAATTACAATTACCTTACATTTACTGAGGGTTCAATCCTCAGAAACCTAAGCTGCCTGAAAAAAAAGAATCATATTTGTTCGAAACCAAAAGGAAACCTATGTACCAAACTGAAGGTGAAGTTGATGAACCTGTTAGATAGTTCATCAGCAGAGCCCGTTAGTCCTTATCTCTATATACAGAGTTGCGATGAAACTGTCCGCAGCTATAAACACCCTCAGTGACCGCGCTCAAGGGCCTTGTTTGTAAGGACACAACTGCAGGTGCCTCCTGGTTAATACCTGAATTTTGGGCTGTCAATGTATTGGAAAGACCATATTTCCATTTCTTATTTCTTTTTCAGGCAGACAGTGGCAAGCAGTAACGGGTGACTGGCAAGCAGCTGGTTTTACTCTTGCAGGGAGTGAAAGCAGCGTGGCATGGTTGGGGCACCAGCTGAGCTGAAAGTTTGAGAGAAAGAAGGAGAAGGGTTACCTTGGTGTGAACAGGCAGTGCTAATCTGATTAAACCGAACACTCTCTAAAATGATGTCTNTTTTTTTTTTTTTTTGAGTGACAAGTGTGATTTCTTCTTCCTTATTCTTTCCTGACTCCTGTGTATTCAGGTTCTTTCCATTTTGGCTCCAAACATTAACACAATTATGCTTTGCTCGCACAGATACTCCCTGGAAAACAGATTTAAAACTTAAAAGCCTGAATAATGGTAAGATTTTTTAAAAAAAAATTTTAATGGGGCTTTTGATTGCACAATGTAGAGTTCATGCTGTGTTAGTTAGTTTTTTAACTCAGTGGAGAGAAACAATTTAATGCAATCTAACTATCACTGTGCAAATTGTGAATATTCACAATCTACAAAACAAGAGCTTTGTTTTATTCTTCAAGAAACCTGTGAAAATTTCAAAGTCCTTATTCCCCAACACATACAGAAAAAAGTCTTACAATGAATTATTCAGTTCTTGTACGCAGTAGGAAGGAAACGCTTATAAAAGGTGAAGTGACTACTTCTGTCTGTAGATCAAGTACAGACAGAAGCAGTGAATACAAACTGCTGAATGAGTGAGCAAATAATTACATTTAGAGAAAATAATTCGGAAAAGAATTATTCTACTGTTCGAACAAAGCAGTGGGTCAATTCATCTGTGTAAGGTCATTACATTTTGTGAGTAATACACTTTCAAAACATTCAGAGCACAGCACAGAAGACATTTGTAGTCTCACAAATGTATCCCTACTTGTTATTGTTGTAATTTACCACACAGATCCTGCTGTTTCACTAAGATCTCTGCCTATGCCATTGAAATCAAAGGAAGCTTTGATTTTAATGGGAACAGGATCAAGGTTTAGCCACTCAACATGTCCTTGAGCCAAAACAAAACTTCCAAGGAGGTTAATGTTGAGAGCGCTGTTTTGATTGCATAATGATGCCAACAGACAAGAAAGGGAAAATCATTGGGCTGCACTGAAATTGAAAGCGTACGTGTCTATTTTAAACTGCTAATACTTCATCTAACCTCCTGTGCCGAACAGTCGCAAAATGAACCTATGCTGTGGCTGAATTGCTCTCCATAAAGCAAAAGCAAGCAATAGACTGTTATTTCATTTCTGTAATATAGTTATTTCTATGTTATTGCAGCAATAGTGAAAAATTTACAGTACCCCAACACTGAGATGCTGCATTTTGGGAATCATTTACAGATATATTATTCTAAAACAATATTTGCTCTGAAACAGTGAGATGCAATCTTTACAAAATTAAATTATTCAGCAAGGTGACCAAAAATTTACTTCCTGGGTAGATTTATCCCCCAGTACAGTGGCAAATACTGAGTAAAGCCACAGTCTTTCAAAAGTTTAAAGTACTGGGAGTTAAACTTTAAATTAAATTCCTGTATAAGCTTATTTAGTGCATCCTCAGTAGCTGTCTGGGGCTTGAGAAGGTGTAGCATTCTTTCAAATCTGATTTTAGCAGCTGAATTTTCTTGAAGGGGTACAATCCTACCAGTAGAAAAGCTACAGGAGCATATCCTGTTACACTCCAGGAAAAATATTAATATTCTGCCAAGAAGTTTTAAAAATATGGGGATCTCCTAAACAGTTTGCAGATGTTCACAAAATAAATTTTCTTTTTAAAATATATTTTCTTAATTCTATTCTTGATAAAGCATGATTCCCATTTCAAAATAAGTTTGAGTTAAGCATTTCCAGTAATATATACCAATTTTAGGACTGACCCTGGAGTATTTTGCTTTTGTTTTCCTCTCACCTTAGGCTATAACTGAGGATGAGGAGAGACACCGAACAGTTCTTCACAGAACAGTGAATGTGATTCTCTGCACTGCCACATTGCTCCAAACTCAAGAAAAATCTGAATCTAGTTTCAGATTCAGGACTGAATTTTGCAATTTAATTTATCACTACTGTGAGCCAAACCCTCCTGTTCATTATGGTGAGTCAATCTAGATATACAGTGGTCAGCTGGAAGTTATACTAAATAAATGTATTAATTTGTAAGCACAGTTGCAAGAGTGTATGTTCCATATTTGTTCACCTCGCTTGTGAAATTTTTCTTCATATGCTAAACGGAAGCTTCACTGAAATTACTTTCCAATATTCTGTTAATTGTTATTATTTATATATTTTAATTTTATTCTACAGTTTCAAAGTTGGTTTCATAATCTTGCTGAAATACTTCATCCATTAATAGTGACTTTTTCTTACCGAGAAAGATAATAAGAATAGATAGGAAGATATACAAATTTAATAGTCTTCTCAAGACTTAATGATGCAAGTCAGCCACTGCATCTGTGCATATTAATTCAAAGCAATTCTACAGTTATGAAAACAAAACCCTGTTTTTCTAAAATAATGGTAAATGCAATTAACTGAATGTTTTAAGGGAAATTGTACTCTTACTTATTTTATTAAACAATTCAGAAAACAATGCTAAGGTATTCAATTGCTGTAAACATCTGGTGTTTATGCTTCTTCTGCAGTACCACAGATGACTAATTATTTTCCAGGTGTCACGGAGAAAAAAATTGGTTAATCACCCAGTCAGTTTAGCCTAATGTTCTGCAACCAAGAGCTGCTGCCTCAAGTTTTGTGTGTGTTTGCATACTCACGTGAGCCTGCACGTGTGGATGTACCCATAGTCATTCCATATAAGTTCTTTACTGACACAGATCAGAGAGAGAAAAAGGACTGAATTGTGTTGAATCTCTTCTGTAATTCATAATTGCTTAAAACATGCTGAAATGAAGACCTAGAATGAGAATAAGGTTTTGGAGAACTGCACGGTCTGGCCTAATACTCATTATCATCAGCAAGACCGTTTTTGCAACCTTCCCTCTTAATAACCAGGGCCCTCAATGCAGTATGTGGGGAGGGCAGCTGTGTACCAAAAGCCACGATTAGCACTTCTCAGTGTCTTTTTCTCAATATTTGATTTTTGCACAGGTCAGTTACTCGTTTGAATCTCCCATAGACACCTACCATTCTGCTGTTTAATTTAGCAGAGTGGGTAGATCTGTGGAGCTACCTCATGGAGGTCTTAGGAACTGGATTTTTCTCAGGCTGACCTCTAAAGGACAGTTATTCTCCTGAAGCGATACCTTCTTTTCCTCACCTGATGTTGTGACCCAGAATTCATGATATGACCCTGCATATCATAACACAGATATATGTTACACATGCTTATTTTCAGAAGAATTTTTGGAGTGACCCCCCTGCTCCAGCTCTTGCCTCCCCCCAAATACTACCGAGTAACCTTTAAAAACACTGTATAGAAAAAAGGAAGTTCTCTAGAGTTCCAGGTTAATAAATGATGTGGAAAAAAATAGTGTGAAAAAAGTGGTAACTAGCCAGAGAGCAGCTGGGGATGGAGCAGGGTGGTGCGGAGTAGAAAGATAGCTGTGGTGTAAGTTGGCTGGCACTGAGCTTCATCCCCAAGAAATTAAAATCACCCTTCCTCCTCAGCTGCTCCCTCTTTTTTGCCTCTCTTTTTGCCTTATCTTTGCAGCCCCACACCTTTCCTCAGATGTTGTGCAGCAGCACTGTCTTCACTTAATGGCTCTTCCCTTGAAAACACCTGACTTCAGAGCACGTTTACAACGTAATCACGTGTGAATACAGCAACTTTAGACAGGCACACTGGGTGAAATTTATCTCTTCAGGGTGACAAGGGCAATGACACTGCAGAATTTCTCCTGTTCGATCCCTTTAAATTAATATCTAGCATCTGTGGCTTCCTATTTTTCATACAGAAGTTAACTCGATTCAGGCTAGCTTAGTTCAGTGTGACAGGTGCAAGCAGTGATTCTCCCCAGTTACAGAATATGCGCGCGCATATACATGTATATATATACACCTATATCTAGACATACGTATATTTGTGTGTATATGGGAATATGTATATATAAAATATATGGAAATAAAAAAATATACATACATACACATATATGAAAAACCTCCTAGAATATACAAAAAACAACATGCAAGGACCAAAATACTAAAAGCCATGTCCAGAATAGTTTAAAGACTATTATATCCAAATTTAGTCCACTGGGCTTCAGCTGCTCAGCAATTTTCTCTTTTTTTTTTTTTCTTTTATGCAATCTCCATGTGTTCTTACAGTATGTTTTCTGTTCTCTTTATAGGATAAAACACATCTAGCAGTGGTTGTGTTGTTTTGACATTATGTGTGTTTTTCTCATTAATTATTTTTAATTTTTTTTTTTATTCTGTTTTCTAAATAATTCTGCGAAAAATATTTCTTGTCAGGTACTTAGCTTGCACAGGAAATACGATCATCTTAATTCCTTACAGATATTCACAGTCTGGATTCTTTACAGCTAATTAGCAGACCGAATTGTAGTAACAGGTGTAGGAGGAGGCAGGTAACCACAGGAGAAGGAGGAGAGATAACACACCATGTAGGGACAGATTGTCTCAGCTTGAAGGGACCAGGTACTGGGAGCAGCTTGTTACTGAGCATGAGCCATGGGTGACACTTCTGCGGGCTCTCAAGAAGGTCATCTCTGCGACCCTTTCTTGATATTATGTTAAATGAAGTGCCCCAAATGCATTTTTTTTAGGCACAGTTGGTATGTTGATTATTAAAAATACTTATTCAGGGAATCTTCGGTTCCAACCAAATTTTTAGGATCACAGTGGCTAAATCATAGTCCAATTGTATGAACTTAAGGAAACTATTATACTTGCTCGACTTCACACATCTTACAGACAGTAGTCAGTAGAAAACTTTGTAATACAGTGTATTTCCACACAGCTCCTGGGAGAAGCAGAAGCACTGTGTTAAACCTGGGTCTGAACCTGTGATCACGTCCAGGCTTTTTCCACAGCTGCAATTAACACTTGCAGTGACCACTCTATTAGCTCTCCGGAGAGCAAAGAAAGACAGAAGAGGAATAGCTGTGCTGATTAAGCAAGATGCCAATGGCAGACAATCTCAGCGTAACCTTTAGCAGATGTTGGGTTTTAGTGCTATTCTGCTCTCACCATCACACTACATGGACAACATCTGTCCTGCATTTTGTAAAGCCCAGTGCGAGCGAAGAGTAGGCTTGATCCCTGAGTCATCTTCCTTCATCTGCATTGCCCAATGCAGCAACTAGCCACAGGCTGCTTCCAAAACTGAGGTAGCATGTGAAGGTTGGTCCATTCTGGAAAGCACCCCACATCTGATCTATACACCTGACTTTGGTCTTGGGACAGCATAACGGAACCGTATGGGATGTGTGGGTCATCCAGTTATACATTACCAGCAACCTACAATGTAAGGCAGGCAGATCTTGGTGTCCTGGGCAGTCAGAGGCAAGCAACTAGTCCTTAAACTACCTAGTCCTCCTGTGGTAAGCATCTAATTTCAATGTCATTACTATATCTCTTCAAATAAATAATAAAATGAATGTGGCATCTGGCTGCCCAGCGTAGTAAAAATTCTGAATACAGACCCCTGTTTAAACAGGAAAAGGGAGAAATCAAGCTTGCAAAGCCTTTAAATGAAAATATAAAGTCTATTAGCAAACCAGTTTCTAATGATTCTTTCTCATAGTCTGACATTAATAGGGTTAGAATGTTGAAATTCAAGACATATTATGATACTGCCCTTCTCCTTTTACTCCCTCAAAAATGCTTTAATGGCCTTTAAAACCAGCATAATCAAGCCATGATTCTATTGTCAACAGTCTAGAATAAATCTTGCTCTCTGGCATTTAGTTATTAGGTAACATAGTCACGTTTCTTTCAACTGTGCTGTGAACACAGAATAAATGGCTTGTGATGTTTAGCACTCTTGGTTAAAATCCCATTTTTATGGTTCAAGAAAAGTGCTATGACCCATGCACTGCAACCACTGATTTATCTGCACAGCAGCTTGGGTACCAAACCGGTTTTAAAATACTTCTGAAAACATGAAATGTGTTATGACTTAAAACCAAACAACAATAAAATAACACTGTTGAGTTTCTGGTAAGTGTAAAAATTCAGGGAGATTCCTTAGTGAAAATTGAATGCAAGCAAACCGATGTATGTCATCTTAAAAGCACCCTGCTTGAGAGATCATTTGTAAACAGTACGAACAAACTATCAAATAGTAATGTCAAGGAGCAAGTTCAGACATTCAGACATATGAAAATGTCATACATATTAAATATTTAAATCATTTTCCCCCTAAAAATTCTAAAAACCTTCCCTAGTGAGCTCACACGATGGAAAGGGATAGTAACAGACTTACACTCTTGGCTTACTATAACCAGTTCAAGCCACATCAGGCCGACCGCAATTCTGGCATGCCATCCTACAATGTGGACTGATTCCCAGGTCCAGCTTGGTTTTGGATGCCTGAGCAACTGTTGTTTTGAATTTTTTTCCAAATTACAGAGTGTAGGAAGCTGAGCTGTCTCACCTGCAGAGCTGCCACTCTGAAAATTCCTTATGTATGATTCAAAGGAGGGCTATTCCTCATCCAGATTTTCCTGGACTCCTAAAATTTTCTGCTGTAGAAACTTTGCTTAGGTAGGTTTGAACATTTTTTCAGGATTAAAGGTTAAAGCGGAGCAGATGTGAGTCCTCCCCCACCAGTGCCAACTGAGAACTGTACCCTTCTACTGTATAACCAACTTCATAGACATTCCTCTGCTCCATCACACTCTGTATCCTCCTGTAGGCAGTGGGAAGTGTATTGCTAAGGAAATATATTTCATAACATAAAGCAAGTTTGGCAAGTGAAAACTGGCTTCTGTAGATATGTGGAAAAGCTAACATAGAGGTGTCTTGGGTACCTTTAACATGACAGAGTTTTACAGAAATTCCAGCACATTTTACCTAGATTACTTAACCCAGGTTTCTGGAGTCCAAATCCAAGTATATAAGCTACAGGAACTTCTCTCTAAAGCCATGCTTTCCAGCAAAGACTGAATAACTACTTTCTATTGGTAGGGCGGTAACTCCTTTCTTGTCACCATATCTCCCCTCATGAGCTAAAGGGTTCACCTTCCTCAACAGCGATTCATTCTTAAAGGAGGGGTGGTGGTGGTAGTGGTGGGGATTAAAAAGCATCCCATCGTCTGCTTTGCTTAAACCTGTGGCTAATCCCTGGCTGCACTGTGAAAATGATGAGGAGCTGCTCTGTCTCTGCTTCAAAGGAGACAGGGCTTTGGCCTTGCCCATATACTGGCCAGCAGACCCGTCTGGCTGAGCTGGCATTCCTCCAGGAACAGAGGACTTCTGCACTGCCCAAATTCAAGGTCATGTCCAGTAAGTTAAAACTATCCTTCAGTGATATAGCCGTGCAATAAAAGCTCACTCACAATGGGTGTTCCAAAACTTTCCTTTAAAACAACATAGACTTGCTGAAAATCAAACATTTAGTGATATTGTGATGTTTTGGTGAGGAAGTTTGATAAGCAAAATACTACTGAAACAAAGCGAGAAACCTGAACAATAATGTCACAAGGCTTTAATTTACAGTTAGAAATTGCCTGTTTAATTTTTTTTTTTCCCCTGGCTTTGTTAAGATATTAACACCAATCTGTTAAAATGATTTAGACAGCGTATTTTTTAGAATCCTAGAGATGTTGAATCATGTCGGTTGGAAGGAAATTTCAGAGGTCATCTAGTCAAACCTCCTGCTCAGAGCAGTTCTAGTTAGGACAAGTTTCTCAGGGCCCTGTCGAGTGAAATTTTATGTGTCTCCAGGAATGGAGATTTCACAGCTTTCTGAGCAACTAGTCCAGTGTTTTACTATGCTCATAGTGAACGTGTTTTTTCCTTATCAAGTCAGTTTCCCATATTCCAAGTTGTGTTGATTGTCTCACATTCTTCTACTGTACCCTTCTGACCTCTGTCTTATCTACACCTTCCCTTCAGGGAAATACAAACTGCAATAATATATTCCCTGAACCTCCTGTTTCTTAGACTGAACAGACCTTGTTCTCTCAGCTTGTCCTTGTATGCCACAAGCTCCAGCCCCCTCATCATCTTAATGCCCCTCTGCATGACTTTCTCCAATTTATCCATGCCCCTTTTTTACCATGGAGGCTGAAACTGGACACAGTACTTGATGAGGTCTCATGAGTGCTAAGTAGAGAGAAATAATCAGTTTCCTTGGCCTGATGGCTATGCTGTTGCTAATACACAGTTGTGCAGGAGTGCATTGCTGGCTCATGTTGAAAATATGAAATTAACCTATACTTCCAAATTGAACTATCTAAATAATTCCAGACAGACATTAAAAATATTTCTACTTTTTTTTTTTTTTTTCCTTGCTTCAGAAAGCAAGAATAACAAATGTTTTTTGAAATTTCCTGGGAATTAAAATGAGACTTCCCATATAATCTAATAAATAGAGTTTTAAAAGATTCCATTCTGCAATAATTGCTGTATTTATGAAAATAGGACAGGTGCTGCTTCAGACACGTTTAAATTGTGATGTCCCAGTATATACATTTTTTCTTAACCTGAATGCTGGAGTTGTTTCTAAAGTGAAGTGATGTCTTCACAGATCTACTTGAAGCATATTTGCTTATAGAGTGGTATTTTTAGGTCAAAAGGGCATTTATACAACAGAAACATACACATTCTGCCATGACATATTAATGGAAATATTTTCATGATACTATACTTTTTACAGGTTTTTAGCTCAATCAACCCTTATACTCACTCAGAATGATGTGCAGCATATTTTATTAAATCTCTACTGGAGCTACACTGTACAAGAAACAAGAGTGTATAAACACAACATGCAGTAGACAAATAGTTTAACAAGTATATAACTACACATACAAGACACACCACTGGGTAATACATAGATATTGAGCCAAAGAGTCATGTAGGAATAGGTCACAGAGATTCCTTTCTCTTTCTTGAGTATCTACGCGAATGGGAAGGACAATGGTAAAGCAAGTGCTTTGATGCTACAAGAGGTACTGTCAAAGTACTGTGCACCTCCCATGAGTCTACATAAGCAGTTCTGGGAATTACACAAGATTGCCCCATTCTTCTGTACACGTGTTGCTACTTGAAGTCTGAAGCTGAATGAAAACTTCCTCCATCACATGCAATTACCAATGTATATTTGTTTGCTTGACATCACTATTGTCATCATAGTCTGAAAATAAATAGGAGAATATGTTTCTGAGCATTTTAGGACTATAAACCAGTTATGCAAATAATGATGTAGGTCTTTTTAAACTGTGGATTGTTGTTGACACTGAAGGTCTCAATGAAAGTGACATTTGTTAGAGTGACATTGTTTTTCTTGTGATTCAGTGTGGGATTCATCTCGTCTCACTTTATTCATCAAAGCGTGAAGTGTGCAATCTAATATAATTGTGAGGTCTAAGAACAACCATCTTTGTTGATCCTAGAAGGTACCTAGAGACCTTATCTAATAGTACATACCTAACTTTTTCTGTGTAATGTTACCTGAAGAGCATCCTATCCACGGTTGTCTGGGTAAATTTGCCTTCTGACCCTGATCAATAACTTTGAGTAAATTAACAAATCCTGTAGTGTTTACTATCTTAATTTACTTTTTTTCATGACAGTCTCTGTCCCTAAAAATGAATATTAATTGTGCTGGACTGTTTGTAAATGATTCTTAGAAAAGTTATTTCTCTGTGGGAATTATGTCCAAAGAGGAAAAACCATCAGGAGCAGGAAACCAAGCTCTTGTGAAAACAGAGCTTCATTTGTCTACACAACAGCAGTAATAAAGTCTGGAGATTTCTTTCTAAGTGTTTTTTGCTAACCAGCTATGAATTCCTTTCTAGTCGGCGACCCTGGTGAGGCAACTGGCTTACAGAACCTGTGATTTAAAGTGAATCACGTCCAAAGGGACAAAGACACCTATATCCAACCTCCTTCTGCATCTTCCTTACTCTTCAAACAACCAGATGAATCATTCCCTAGTTCTTTGTTATTAAATAGTTTGCACATCCAAGTGGAGAATAGATTAATTGCCAGCTGATCTTCAGGTCCCTTAGTATGACATCTGAGCAGTCTCTTCTCAGACAAAGAAGTTGAATTTGAGTTATGAGATGGTGAACTTATGACTGAGATTTCCTTCCTGCTAAGAAGTTTTGATGAGCCTTCTCTCCCTTTCAGGAACACAGTAGTTCTCAAAGTACTGAAAGCCATTTCTCCTAGGTATAGTGGAGTCTTACCTTGGGTCAGCACCAGCCTTTGGCAGCTCATTCATCTCCTGTTCCTTTCCTAATTACCTTATCTAAGCTTGACATATTTGGCAGATATCTCAGCAGGAAGTCTACATGGGTCAGACCATCAGGCTCTTCTAACTGTGGCCTGAGGTAGGGTTGAGACACCTCCTTTTATCACTCATGCTTGTTTCCCTTCAGAGCATAGAAAGGTCACCTGCATATTAAGTTCTTGATGAATCAAAAATAAGGTAGGAAAAATCCCCACAGCACAACATTACCTTATGTTTCTTTCTCAGTGTAGCTAAGAAAGAAAAATGTCTTAGCTTTTCATTGGATTTGTTTAGCTCATGGGAATAAAATTAATTTTTTGAGAAGCACTAGTGGAATAATTGCAAATAAGCCTACAAAAGTAGTCTTTTCTCCACTCAGGCTCTAAATAATATTTTGATAATCAAATATTTTCCTTTGCTATCATAACTCAACAGAAGGAAGATAATTTTGTAAGAAGAAAACTTCAGAGACTCTTAGTTCATCTCAGATGTCATGAAATTATCTCTTTTATTCATTTGAATTTGTCAGACCAACATAGTTATCTTATTAACTGCACGTGCTGTCTGTATGGCACACACATTGTGACTTGACAACAGGGTGTTACCGAAAGTACCCAAAGATACTCGGATGATTTTCAGATATCTACGTCTTTCCAAACAAACAAAAATCTTTCCTGCTGGTCCCACGTTCCCTTTTTTTGGTCTTAACTTCACAAAACTCAAACAACAAACCCTAAGAAACAGTGATATTGCAGCCTTTAGTTGTCCAGGTGCCTCTATAGTCAGGTAACCAACTTTGGTAACTAACTCACTTTGGATGTTGAATGTCACCATGTCTATAATCCTTTGTGAGTCTTTCTGCAACTCACTCTGGTGAAGATCTCCAAACTACTAGCATTCCTTTGGTTTTAACAGGAATTCTGCTCCTTTCATCTCCAGTGCCTTGAATCTCAGTCCTCTATCTGTTGAATTAATGAAGGCATCGTTTTCTCACACAGAAGGGTTCATAAAGGCAGTAACTCTGTAATTTTGAGGTCTTTTTAGATTCTTGTGGCAATGGGAACTACATACATAAATTAGATAAATTGCATATGCTGAAAAAAGCAACATCTTGTACCAGGAAGACCTCAACACATCCTTATACTTTAAAATGAAAATGGATGCCTGTTTTGGAGATTGCATGAATCATAACAAACAGTTCAAATAGAACTAGTGCTCTGTTACACTAGGAAAAGTTTAGATGTGCCATAGTATAGAAAATCAAGTGTACATTGACAGTGTCATGTGGAAATCTTACTGAATCACATATGTGAAAGGATTTGTGCCTTTAGGACATCAGAGTAGTAAAACTCATTTTTCAGGCTCCAGGAGCACACGTATCCATTGCATTTTCCACAAAAAAATATAGTTCCATTAAATCATATTGTGATTTAAAGATAGATGAACGAATCTAATTTATTACATGAAATAAAGGATTGTAATTGAGAGATTAGTAATGGGGACTTGGGGTTACATCACCTTTGCCTTTGCCTCTTCCTCTCTTGTCCAAGTTGGTGAGAACTGTCAGTTCTTCCTTGGTCTCAGACAATGAGTCACAAAGTGTCATGTACATTTTTTCTTGGCATTCGTCTTTTCTTCATTTTGTTTCATGCTAATGAAAAAATACTCTTGTCCTCCTCTCTCCCCCCAACACTTTTCACTAGTGTTTAGGCTTTCTTTCTACTTCATGTCTCTTAGATATCACCCAAGTAGGTTATAAAGGTCAGTAGGCCAGTAAGGTATGGTCCGGATGCATTTCTTCATTAGTTGTAAGTGTTCTTCCAAGTTGCTTTAAGGATATTGCTTCTAAATCCCAATGGAACATGTTGGGTGCATCTCTTTCAGTTGCTCCTGAGCATGAAGTCAGGGCAAGAAACAAATTTGGCCCGGTACCATCAGTATAAAAGGGGTCTGGTATAGCACACCTCGGGTTTTGCTTCCAGCTTTGGAATCAAATTTCTTTATAGCATCTTTTTCTCAAAGATCAGATTACTTTTATATAATGGTTCACATATTCTCTTCCAGACAGGTACCTGAAATGCAAGTTGTACTCACAACAGACTTACCTTGCTACTACAATTATCTTGTCTAAAATGAATTCCATACCAAAATATTTTGGAATAATGCACCTGAGAAGAATTTCTTTCTCACTCATCTTGTAAAAACTACCAGGCAGAGTCCAATCTGTCTTTGAATTTATCAGCAACTGGGTGGCATCCATTAGCTTTTGATGTCCAGGCAGTTGCCAGGTGTTTGTTGTTTTGTTGTCTGCTCTGCAGCAGTACTTACCATGAGGCAAACCAGACATTTGTCTGCAAGGCATGTAGCATTTTGTTACTTATGTTTTTCTGCAGTCTAACAGCAAAATAACTCTCAGAGACTTTGTATACCACACTAGTGCTATAGGATACTGTATGTGTTTGTTTTACAGAGGATCAATTTATGATAGAAATCAAGCAGATATTAGAACTCCAAATATTGAATCTGTGGTAATTGCTTTCAAAAATACATATGGCAGAAAGCTTATGAACCTAAGCAGGCATTACTCAGGGGCAGAGACCTTTACAGTAAGACACAGTTTGTGACTGAAACAAACAAAAAAAAAAAAGGTATTTTGCTTATATCAGCATGTGAGATTATTCATATAATAATAAGCTGAGTATGGGAGAAACGAGCCTTAGAGTAATATGGTTGGTGATTGCTGCCTTCTTATATTTTAAATTGGGCATTTGCTTTCTCTGTTTCTTTGCATTTAAACTTCTATGAAAGCTTTCATTTTCTTGAAACTCTTTGGTAGAAGTTTACACTTGCATTTCTGCAGAGAACAGGTCATCTCATCTCACCTCTTGGACATAACCAAGGTTTGTACACAAAAGCCTACTTTGCTGGATCTGATCAGAGGAACAACTCGAGAAACCAAACCAAAAAAGGGAAATGCACACTGATTACTAAGGTCACAGTTAATAGGAATCAATAGGAATATTTTGGTCTGGTCACTGATTAAGATTTCATTGTACTAATCATCATGTGAACTTCTGTTCCAGGTGGCTAATAACAGCAGCAAATCTTTGTTCCTTTTCACTTATACTAGTTGTTAATAAAAGTCATATTTTCATAGAATCATAGAATCTTCATGGTTGGAAAGGACCTCTGAGATCATCGAGTCCAACCATACACACACACACACACAAAAACCCCTACAATCTCTGTCACTAGAGCATGCCCTGAAAGTGTCACATCTAGACGGTTCTTAAACACCTCCAGGGATGGTGACTCAACCACCTCCCTGGGCAGGCTGTTCCAGTGCCTGACCACTCTTTCAGTAAAGTAATTCATCCTAATAACCAATCTAAACCTGCCCTGCTGCAACTTCAGACCATTTCCTCTG
>VXBH01006922.1:25462-43699 GCA_013400035.1 Rynchops niger | reverse complement strand
CTTCTCCAAGCTAAACATGCCCAGCTCCCTCAACCTCAACTCATATGACCTGCTCTCCAGAGCCCTCACCAGCCTGGTAGCTCTCCTCTGGACACGCTCCAGCACTTCAATGTCCCTCTTGTACAGAGGGGCCCAGAACTGAACCCAGCACTCGAGGTGAGGCCTCACCAGTGCCGAGTACAGAGGCACCATCACTTCCCTGCTCCTGCTGGCCATGCTATTCCTGATACAAGCCAGAATGCTGTTGGCCGCCTTGGCCACCTGGGCACGCTGCTGGCTCATGTTAAGCTGGCCGTCCACCAGCACCCCCAGGTCCTTTTCTGCTGGGCAGCTTTCCAGCCACTCTTCCCCAAGCCTGTAGCGTTGCTTGGGGTTGTTGTGACCGAAACGCAGGACCCGGCACTTGGCCTTATTAAACCTCATACAGTTGACCTTGGCCCATCGATCCAGCCTGTCCAGGTCCCTTTGTATCCTTCCTGTCTGTATCCTTTCCTATCAAAACTGTAGTAAAAGAAAAAAAAAATAGAGCCTCTTGTTTTTTTCACTTTGGATTAATTTCCTTTCCCTTTCCAAAACAAGAATTCAATTAGCATTGGTTCTTTAAATGAGAATTGACCCGTGTTGGGATTTTTGTTCTTGTTGCTTAGCAGCAGCAATGTAAGCACATGGGTGTGTCTGCTTCCAGGGCACTTTTGCTGGTATTTGATCACTTCAGGGCATTTTCCACATTAATGAGACAATGCTGAATCTGATGTTCTTAAAAAAACACAACCATGAAGCTCGGTGTCTGTTTCTTAGCTTAACTGTAAAGGGGTTAAACAGAAGGACAGACATATACCTGTAAGGTAATGTTTGTCCTGCAAGAGAAATGCACATCCATCAGTGGCAATGCATTTTCAATTTATTAATTGCATATCACTTTCTTCTGTGATCTTGTTTTATACAAGCAAGGCCAGCTATATAAACTGAAATCATTTACATATCTGAGAGGATTAGGAATTAAATGTGTAAATCTTTTTCTACATATCTATCATTAAATGGTTGAAGTTATGATTAACAGTCCTATTTGTTATTAAGTCTAAACCCCTAAAACAGTGGGGAATTCAGACTTGGCATCTGGTCTTTGCATGTCTGCTATAAGGGTATGCCTACAAAGATGACATTAAATCAATATGCTTTCTCTATGATTTTCCTGACTTTGAGCCATATTGATATCCAGAGTCTAGCTACTGCAGATCACAGAAGATTTGCTACAACCCTTTGAATCTCACAGGTCTGCTGTTCTAGTGGATTTGGTAGAGGAAAAAACTTCAAATTTACTAGAGCAGTTGAACAGTATGGACAGATTTCCTTGATTAGATAAAATTCTGTATACTTATAAGCAGAATTTAAGATTATTATGTTCAGATCACATGACAAAAATCATCTGTAGTAAGCATAAAAACTGCTCCTAAATGTATGAGAATCCATCCAGAGAAAAACAGTATGACACATAGTTTTAGAGTTATTGTGTAATTTTCAGAATGCAAAACAAGAAGAAAGGGAAAAAAAGTCCTTGGGTCCCAGCACAAAAATAAAATGCAATTGCATATACAATTGTGTGTCCATGGGAAAACAGGAATATGTAGGAAAAGATACTTAGGCAACTAACTAAATGAGTTTGTTGAAGCAGTGATGGTGATACGCAGGCTTGCAAACAGCAGTATATTAACATTGGATATAATTTGAGACTATTTTAGGTCCTATATGGACATAAATGTTAAAAATATTTTAATGGGCTATTAAATTAAATGGACCATTTATGTCTTTTTAAAAATTTAATTAATTTAAATTGTTAAAATTTTTACATCTAAATTTTTTTAAATAAAAATTATTTTAAAGATAAAAAAAAAGTGGTTATGTCATAGGCACAATTTCAATTGTGGTCCTTCAGGAGGCCAAGTCTTGCTACTTTTGGAAGATAAGAAGTAGTTAGCAGAATGGTCTACTGAGTTTTTCATTTTTTAAAATGCGTATCTTCCACAACCCTTCTAAACCACTCCTGATTTTTCAACATTTAAGCATGAGTTTAAATGCCATTGACTGACCTAGTTTACAGATTTTTATGGACAAAAAAACCCTCATTGCCAGCCTTATGTATGCATCATTCTGCATTACTAACGATCTGACAAAATTTATTCACTTTGGTTGTGTAAGCACTTTAAGTCACTTGGAAAAATATTTCAGACTCTTGTAAATGAAAAAAAGTAGTACGCTGGAGAGCAATGTTATGCTGTGGTTATTACTTTGTCTGGAAAAAATCAATACAAATGGCATGAATCTGTAGGAAGTAGAATAAGAAATACATTTAAGGCCAGTGATGTTTATTTACCTGCCACTGCTGTATATTCATATGGATTCTCTGGTATGCTAAGGATTTGATGGACTAACTCAGGTCCACACTGATGGATGATTTGTGACGGGGGAAGCAAACAAATACACTGCATTTACCATTAGTGCCATTATAGATATTTTAGAAGGCTGAATACTTCTTGTTTCTTTTGGAACAATTTTCCTAACTTTGTTTAAACCCTATTTTAACCCATGCAAAACTACTTCCTTCCCGACTTCTGTAAAAATGATACTGTTTCTTTGAGAAACCATCTGTTATTTTGATCTTTTCTACCTAAAAGTTGATTCTGTTGCCCAAAACTGGCTTTTGCAAAGATGCTCTGCAAGGGAAATTCAATTCCACGCTAAGACTAAAAGCAGTGGCCCATGTCAGATTTTTCTGTCCATTAATTCGCTTTTTTCTTGATTGTTATAGCAATATGTTACGTAGTGTTTCTGCATTTCTGTTTCTAAGGCAACTTAGAATCAGAGTTGTAGTGAGACGTTTTCCAAAGCTATAAACTTTCCCAACTGGTAACTTTCTTAGATGAGCTTGCTTGGAATAATGTATAAGTATTCAATTCTAATTGACCTTCTGCTCAAAGCTACCTCCTTTCCATATCAAAAGATAAGATGCTGATCACTGCAGTATTTGGTTAGATCAAGGAAAAGGCCTTGCGTAGTCATTTTTACTCAGAATGTATAATGAAAGCTTCCTTCAGCTCCAGTACAAACATAAACCAAATGCTCCTCAGGGTCAAGGCTCCTGTGTTGCAAGAGTTAGTCCTGGATGTGAGCTAAAGAAGCTGAGAAGTCCGGCCAGTTAGTCTGGCAGGAGTAATCACTGACATGAGTCATACGAGGTCTCTGCTTTCATGACTCATACTTTTAACCCTTAATCTACCAGGTGCCATGCCGAGTCCTCCTGTCACATCATTATTTTTTTGAAAAGAGGAAATCAGGAAAAAAATTGAGGTAAGGAGTTTGTATCAGAAAGAGCAACGATTTGGAGCTTAAATTAATACAATAGTCCTAGTTAGTTGCCTTTCGTATAAAGCATTAATTGACTAAAAACTATTTGTAAGCAAATAATTGTTCTGGGTACTCAGAGGCCAATCCCTTTGTTAGATGGACATAGGAAGACTGCAGGTTGGATAATTTTGTTAAAGCACTATGTGCTGTGCCATGAGCATTTTGTTTCTCAACAGTCTTTGGGGGAATTTCACCTTTGTAGAGAAAATCTCCCTCTCCCCAAACATCCACCAAAATACAGTCAATGTACAGAATTCACATGCTTTTTGCACTTTCCCACAAATGTGAGTGTTTCCTAGAGGTTTGGGTAGGTTTTTTTTTGTTTTGTTCTTCTCTAATTCATAGCATGGGAGCTTCTCAACAGCCATGTTCAAAACATATTCTTCTTTAAAAGGGGTGGTATAAAGATGCAGGAGAATTCTTATTCCATTTTAATCAAAACATAGCTATTTCCAAAGTAATTTCCAAACACAAAACAATTATTGCAAAGAAAAGAGAAACAGTTTGCTAAACGAGGCTGGGACAATATACTTAGGTATAGAACATATACTTTAGGTATGTAAATGTATGGCTTTTAAGATATGCTTGTGTTTTTTGGGTTTTTTTTTATGTATCATTGCAGCATCTTCACACTGGCAAGAGTAGTCACAGTTTAATTTAGAAAAACTGAGTCATAGCACATAATTTTTATTTGGTGGCCACACACAAAGTCTCTATTGGTTCAACAGCCACAGTTACTGGTCTTGAAAATTGCTGGCTTACAGACAGATCCAAGAAGAGTATTTTATTTTTAAAGAATACTTCATACTATATTACTGGCTCTAATTGGGAAATTAGAGTTCTGATCTCAATTTCAGGCCCTATGTCTGCTGCACTTCTTCAAAGAGAATATTTTGTCTCTGTAGGTTTCATAAAATATGTTATAGCCCATAATAAGCTTTTATGGACAACAGTTGCTGAATCATTCAGTATCTTCAGTAACACTGTGTCTCCTTATCTCCTTTGACAACTCTTCATTGTGAGAAAATGCATGGGGTAAATATTTACAGTGAATGCCCATCCTAATTTGTCAGCCTTAAATGAATCCTATTCACTACCAGTTTCTTTGTAATTAAAGTGGGCACATTGTTATTGGAAATAATGGCTTAGTTGGTATTTTTTATTGATTACGAACATATATTAGAAAGAGATAAATGACCAATCTAATTGTTTGTGGATTACTGTTTCCTGTGCATTCATTACACTGGGTAACACTGAAATAAGGGATACATTTCTCAAAGAGAACAAATATTGCTTGTTATTAGCTGAACCAAACAATTCGGAGTGCCAACAGAAAAACACGTGGTTGCAAGTCTTCATGTATACACAGAGAAACACTCAAGGGCAGGACTGGAGTTGTAGTCCCAAGAATCCTGAGACATATCAGGAGGACACATTCCTCATTTAAAGGATGAGTCATTAGGACACATCACAAGAGAATTTAAAGAATCAGTTAGGGTGGAAGGGAGTCCTGAAACCATCTGATCCAATCCCTGACTCAAAGCAGGGTGAACTTCAGTGTTTGGTCAGGTTGCTCAGGTTGCTGCCTTTTCAACATCTTCAAGAATGGAGGTTCTGTGCTCTTTCTGGGAAAAGTGCTATAGTATTTGACTGCCATCATGGTGAGCTTCATTTCTTAATACTTAGAATTTCTTTTATGATTGTTGCCTCTCCAAATGGAATTTGACCTTATGTTCTCCATAACTACCTAATATGTAGTTGAAGACAGCAGTAAGATTAGTAACTTTCTTTTCTTGCAGCTAAACAAACCCAACTCCTTTAGTCTCTCCTCATACATCCTGTAATCCAGCACACTGACCAACCTGGTGGCCCTCCATGGGGCAGTCTCTTGTTTGTCTGTTTTGTATTGGAATGGCTCCAAACTGGACATAGTGCTCCAGATACAGACTCATAAATGCCAAACAGAGAGGAATAGCTATTTTGCTTCACCTACTGACTACACTGTTAATGCTTGCCTTTTTTTTTTTTTTTTTTTTTCACTTTACTTATACTTATTTTGCAAGTAATAAGGTTATTTTGCCACATGATAATGATGAACCCAGGCTCTCTGTCCATAGTAATTCAAGTTTTATCTCTACTTCTAAACTAAATTTAGTCTGGGTCACAGTGTTCTCAAATTATTTTCTCATAAGTACTTCTGTTCATCCTTAGATACCAACAGTATGTTAGCCAATCAGTCCCTCATTTATTACAATGAAATTAATTTTGCAAAGTTTAGAAGTAGTTCTCAACGATATGTTTTTTCCTCTGCTTTTGCAAAGGGATTAGATTTTGAATTCAGGTATGCTGTTAGAGATGATGTGAACTTTAGGATGTTCAAATCAAAACTCAAAGTTTTCAGGTCAGATCCCATTTTAGCAGGAACCTAAGTCATTGAGTAATAGCTATCCTTTCAAAGAAAGTTCAGCATTCCTTGCAAGTGCCCTCTAGTAGGCTTTTACAGTTTATGTGAAAGCAGATATTTGATACGTTGAAGAGGCTAAAAGTTATGCCCAGGTGCTGTGCATGTGCTAGAAGCAATGAACTGTGAATTCAACAATGCTCAGCTGGAAAAGAAAAAAAAAAAAAAAATGCCAAAACATAAGCAAATGAGCAGAATTCCTCCTGTCCCTGCTTAACTTTGGAAGATTCTGAAAATTTATGGAAAAGAAGGAAGAAGGAGAGTGCCACCTCAGGGTGGAAAAAAAAAAAAAAAAGAAAAGTGGTGGCTGAAATACTCATCTGTGACGTGGATTAGAGAAGGTTAGGAAAAAGAAGGTTAAAGTCTCTCCTTTGCTAATTTGAAGAAAGGATTCACAAGGCCCGTGAATATCCTAGTCAGCAAGCTTACCATCAGCTGTTTTCTTCTCATGTTGGATCTACCCAAATTTTGTACAAATAGTTAAAAATTCATTTTGCCAGATGAAAGACAGAATTGTGCTGACTGCATAGGGTACTAGTTCTGGCTGGGATAGTTAAGAGATGCAAGGTAAGGTCACAGCTTTGTTTGATTTGAAGTCTTGGCCTTGGGACTGGACTGTGCTGCGTTGACATCTTATTTTTTCTTTGAAATGTTCCACTGCAAATTTGAGAGACTTTGTTGATAAAAATTTGTTGGAACTAATTTGTGTTCACCAATAATTTTTGTTCTGACCAGTCAATATTTTCTAGCTGAAAGTTATTTTAGAAAAAAACACCCTAATTCATTTTAATTGCAAAATTTACTTCTGAAGGGGTCCTACCTTTGATGCCTGTGTTGCAGTCATTCCAGGAAAGTAAAGTTACACGTAGCTTGGACTTAGCATAGAGGAAAAATCTGAGCAAGAGGCATAGTGAATGGGTAAATCAGTAGTTTATAGCTCAGAGAAACCTTTGTGTCACAGGAGTGAAGATATTCATACTTGTGAACTCTGCAGCTGAGAAGAGCATGAGTTGTGGATTGTTGCGATGACAACATACTTTAGTAGTTTTTTTCCTGAGAATTTCTTAGTTCGAGGGTAGGCATTTCTGAGGGAACCAATCATGCTACAGATTCTGCTGTATGAGGAATATCAGACTTCGTTCATTGCTTCATATGACTACAATTGAAGCAAGAGAAGAATCACTTCTACTCTTAGGCTTGCATGCTGTAGCATAAGAACTGCAGGACTGGTTTATAATAATGAATTTAATTTTAAAAGGGTATTATAAATTTCATTTTCTACGTGAATACATATAGTATTTTCTTTATGTTAACTGTCATACAATTAAGGAATATTTTAAGTTTTGATAGTTGTCTTAAATAGAAGTAATTTAAAATATTGAAATATATACATGTCATTTTCACTGCTTTCCCCTGCAAATTCTTTTTATTCTTTGTCTGCAATGACATGACAATTAATTTTTTTCAAGTTTTGTAATCACTAGGAAGAGCTAATCTATTTCTCTCTTACCCTTCAAATTCCTTTGAAATAACTTTCCACATCTTATTTTAATTGACATTTATGCAGAAGAATTTAGTGTAATTGTGTTACTTATATAATCACTAAAGCCATGATTCTTTACCAATAGTAGCAAAGATTGGTTTATTCAGTGCGGTTTTTGCAAAAGGGTAAGAAACATCTTACAATAAATACATCTGATCACTTCTCCTCTGGCTTTCTTTTATTAGTTTCATTATGCTTTCTATTTTTCTCTTGTATACTGGAGAACTAAAGTTTAAAACAGATATTTAAATTCAGACATTCTGAATACAGAGCCACTTTTTTTTCCTCCTAGTTTCCTATGGCAGGAATGTGCAATATGTTTCAGTATATCTAGGACTTAACTCTCCTGCCTTCTCTGTTATTCAGTTGTTCAGCCAAACCAAGTGGAACAAAACAGTATATTTTGAATCAGTATTTTACAGAGTCATAAAAATATGAGTTGAAAGGGACATTTGGAGGTCACATATTCCTACCTATTACTTTAACTGGGACTGTTGCTCACCCTAGATCAGTTTAGCAGAGGTTTTGTCTAGACAAATCTCAAACTCCAAACAATTTTCCTAATATCCATTTTGAAGCTTCCAGGGTGAAATTTTTGACTGCTGTCCTTGTTATACCTCCTGATACTATGAAGAAGACACCAAAAATGGACACAACATTCCGGGTTTAGCCTTACCAATTCCAACCAGAGTAGGCTAACAATTCCCTTCAGTCTGCTACCCACACTTTGGCCATACTATACCCCATGATCCAACCAAATATCAAACTCAGCTTGATATCAGCTGTGATCCCCTAGTCTGTTTCTGCAGAGCTGCTGCTAACTCTTAAGTTTCTCAAGGTCCCCTGAACTGAAGCTCTATCAACTGATGTGTCAAGCAATCCCCCTAATTTAGTATCATGTGCAAATTTTCTGAGAGTGCTCTCTGTCTCATTTCTAGATCGTCTATGGAGGTACAGGAAAAGAAGCGCACATACATCATGGCCTGTGCTCACAACAGTGTCATTACTTCTGATCTCTTTCAACTAATTGTAATCGTTAGCATTTTCATTTCCAGTTCATAAAGTAATAACCAGGTCAGCTACAGAGTAACTAACAGGCTCACTTCTGGTCCCCAAAACACTGGCTTTTTTAATGTGTTTTGTAGCTAGCTGTGTCTGATGTCAAAACTTTATGAACTTCCTCTCAGTTTCTTGCATGCTTACTAGTTCTCCGTGGGAGTAAGGGGGGTTCCGCTGTCAAAACCTCTCAGGTTATTGTCACACTGAATGAACAATCAAAAGGTATTTTTTAAAATGAACAGCAGTGTGAAAAGCAGAGAGGTTTCCCAGACCAATGCCACTGTTGGCATTGTTGGAGGCTCCCACTGCTGATTTACAAAAGTGAAGAAGGGACTCTATCTAGATCTGTACCAGACCTTTCGCTGCATCAGCTTAATGCATCTACCAAGCGGAAGAAATTTCTGGAAAAGAAGTAACTTTATGCCTTGAATCTAGGACAGGTATAAGTGCAGTAAATCCTAAGTAAAAGGAAGAGTTTTGTGGCAGTAAATTCTGGGAAGGATTTAAGGCTCTTTTCCCCAGTTTACGTTCACATCTGCCTCTATCCATTGTATAGATGCCTTATAAAGGACTGCATAATCTGATACCATAAACAGTACTTAGAAATTTGCTCTGCAACTTGGAGCATTGCTACACACAAGTCATCTCCTGGTTCCAACGTCTAGAAAAGCGCCACTGAAAGCAGTGAAAGCACTTGCCTAGAAAGCCTTACAAATGGACCAAAATTAAAAAACATACTATTGTTTATTACTTAACCTTTAGTCCTTTTCTAAAATATATACTTATCAGGTGAAATAATATCTGTTCTTGAGATGAACGTTTTTCTCTGTGGTAAGAAACCAGTTTTTCTGGTGTTTTCTCTGAGTTCAGAATGTTCTCTTAAAAACAAGGTAGGAGTGAATACCAGCTACGCACTTTAGTACGGCAACATATGCTGATTAATTGAGCTCAGGACATAAATACATGTGTGCTTTTATCCCATATTTTGTCCTTCTAGTTTCTTACCTTTTGTCTTTCGGTTGAAACTCAAAATCAAACATGTAAATTAAATTGCTTGTATTCCCTGTTGATGTTTTATTCCTATTGTTCCAAATCAACTGTGTCACCTAATTATTAGGTTTCTCTGCATTGTTCTTAAATGATTGCACTCAAATACTTTTTTTCTGAACAAGTATTTCACACAGTCTTTTTTTTTGTCTTGACCCCTTAGCCCAATTTGAAACATGAATAAAATTTTGCAGCAAATTTAATCTAAAATTGAGGCTGATAAACTATTAAGGAAACCCCTAATTCCTAATTTAGTTGTGTCATCAATTAGGTAAGGCATGCCTGGCCTAGGAATGAAAAACACTAGTGCCTGCTGTACTGAGTGGAGGATATGAATGTTTGACCCCCTGTGGAGTCACAGAGCAACTGAGGTTGGATGGCACCTCTGGAGATCATCTAGTCTAACCCCTGTTCAGAGCAGGGACAGCTGGAGTAGGTTGACCAGGACTAGGTTAAGATGCAGTCTGAGAATCTCCAAGGTTGGAGAGTCTACTATCTGACTGGGCAACCTCTTGCAGTGTTTGACCACCATCACAGAACAAAACCCCTTACTGTTACTCTGAAATGGGATTTCCAATAATTTGGTTTGTGCCTGTTGCCTCTTGCCCTGTCACTGGGGACCACTGACTCTGACTCTGTCTTCTTGACTCCTTTCCATCAGTTATTTACACACAGTGATAAGATAGCCCCTGTGTCTCCTCCATTTTTTTATGCTATGAAAATCAAGGGTGTGTGCTATTGAATAGGGGGAGGCACAAGATAAATACTGTCCTATAATGCAAATGCAATATTTAATTTACAGGTATTTTGCCCGCAATACACATTCACTTACACAAACTTAACCTTGGAAGTCCTGATAGCTAAAGCATAGGATATTAGGTTGCCCAGAGAGATGGTGAAGGTCCCATCCCTGGAGATACTCAAGGTCAGGCTTGATGAGGCTCTGAGCAACCTGATCTAGTTAAAGATGCCCCTGCTTACTACAGGGGGGTTGGACTAGATGACCTTTAAAAGTTCCTTCCAACCCAACACATTCTATGATTCTGTGACATTTATTTTTCAAAACTGAGGTCCCCACACTTGTTTAGACGGACCACATGGCTTTGCCTGTTACTCTATGTCATCCTTCCCCATTTACCTTCTGTCTCTTGCACTGCCTTTACCATCAGGGGCCCTCTCCCCTTTCCTGTACCTCCACAGGCATGTGGCACTACTGCGTTCAGGAAATGGTACAAGCCCTGACGCCCAGTGAATCCCTGCCTCTCTCCTCTGTTCAGCTTCCTAGTACCACACTACTAACACATGGTGTTTCTGTAACCTTTCGGCATCCTACATTTAACAAATGGCAGCATTGCAGGCCCAGTACAGCAGCTGAGAGGTCCCTGTGTGCTGTAGTCAATACCATCCCATAAAAGGCACCTTAGCTTGTTACGCAGTGCTATTATAATGATAATAACAACATGCTTCAGAAGTTTTGATACCTGAAAAGATAAGACTGTGTCAGTGAAGGGTTGCTCCCAAGCTAATTGCCTCCTCTTTTCAAAAGCTGTTAATTAGCTTTGACAGAGCACTGTGTTTAGGAGACTTCAATAATTCTAGTTTTGGAGCTAGCTGAGGAATCCATGCATGATGCAGGCAGAGTCTCTATATAAATATTTTCTGTATAATTTTCCAGCACTCCCTTAAAAAAATAAGATTTTCTACTTGCAGAATAGGCTTATGCTACATGCCTGGTGTAGAAGAATGGCGGAAGTAGTCCTGAGGTGGGGGTGGTGACAAGTACATATCCCTGAACAAGTTGTTTTGGGTCACTAGACAGGTTCTGCTGTTACGTGCTCTGGGCCTGCTGCTTACAACCAGTGATGCAGGTTTCTGGTGTTATATACAAGTCTTATGTAACACGCTGGATAAACCTTAAGAAATTAAGAGGATGCTTGTACATATTATTAAAAGGACCTGGAGGTACTGGTGGATGGAAAGCTGGACATGAGACAACAATGTGCACTCGCAGCCCAGAAGGCCAATTGCATCCTGGGCTGCATCAGAAGATGTGTGGCCAGCAGATCGAGAGAGGTGATTCTCCCCCTCTCCTCTCCTCTCATGAGACCCCACCTGGAGTCCTGTGTCCAGCTCTGGAGCCCTCAGCATGAGAAGGACATGGACCTGTTGGAGCAGGTCCAGAGGAGGGCCATGAAGATGATCAAAGGGCTGGAGCATCCATCAGCTTTAGAGGCTCTTTTTTTTCTAGAAACCTTTTAAGCCTCAGAATCCAGGATGTTTTGAAGGAGATTTTTTTTTATTATTACAGTTTGATTGAAAACAAAACAACAAATAATCCCAGGGCATCAATACACTAGGCATTGTTTAAATTTATTGGGAAATAAGAGTCACTGTCTCACAGGATTATTGTCTCAGACGCTAATCTGGCAGAAAGATCCATCTCTCTCTGCCCTTAATGTGAAATGTTGATAATTCAGCTTTCTGTCATGGTCAATTCAAGTGGAGCTCAATACAGATACACGCATCTGTGTAAACTGTTCTTTGTTTTGCTTTCTAGGATAATTAAGTAAAAGCCTAATAGATGAGCACAATTACTCAAAATTAATCACTTTCAGTCTGGTTAAATCATGACAGATTAATTGCTGGTATCTATTGCTACATTAGTATTTTTTTTTTTTATCAGCAGAAATACCTCAGTAGTTCTGCTGTCTTAGTACATCATTGCTCTTCTTATAAGAAAATTGTAAATACAGGTTTATTATAACCTATTGTAATTTTCATTAATCTTTAAAAATAAGGTGGTTTTAATTACAGTTTGTATGGATGATATTTGGCTGCTGTTTTCCCAAGCAAATTATTAAACAGTTTCATTATTCTGATACCACTGAGCTTCTTTCTGAAAATTTGGGTAAGGTAATGCCACTCTGGGCAAACCAGCCCAACATTACTACTGAACACATTTTATGACGAAGGACAGGACTCTATTTCTAGAAGCAGCTCAGAATTCAAATACATTATGATGTTATTTCAAATCTTTGGTAACTAGCTTTTACATTAATTATTTCAACAGTCAAGAAAGCAATTTCTGTGTGCTCCTAACATGTGAAAGACATGCTACTTACTTGTTTTAAGCCATGCAAAGCTTGATCTATAGGAATAGCCCTTACAGTTGCCCAAGAAGGTTTGAATTCACCTTAATATTAGCCATCCAAATGTTAAGCTTATAAATGATTATGGTTATCTCATTCTGTAATCACTGGAAAGGAAACAAGAGAGGCATCACCAAAGAACGATCGATTCTACTCAGAAATCCATACTATGATCACATTAATTAATTATTCTTAATGGCCAAAGTTACGTGCAATGAATCCAAACACTTGTTGCTGGTACCAAAGACTGCAAAAAAGAAAGACTACTGTCTGCTGAGCAGCTCTTGTAAGGCTGGATAAGCAATCTGACATTATGCCAAACTGGCATTATGTGGTAGTTTATCCTGTGTTTTGGATATTCAACTTAGAAAATGAGGCACTGTGCTCTGTAGGCACATCTCTCCCTATTTGCTCTAAACAGATCCTGGATGTCTTAGTTTTGATGTCTTGTTTTAACATAGCTTACATCAAATGAATGCCATTCACAAGGTTTAGAAGGGAAGTCTGCTGGCTGTTCGACTATTTTTGCTCCTGGGTACAGGGCAATTCCCTATTGGTAGAAAACATTTACGAGCTGCAATAGCTCCAGGAACCTGTGTTTTTCCAAAGATATCTTTACAGTTTATGAATGCCATGCCTTTTTAATGTCAAGAATCCCCACATCTGTCTAATACATGGAATAGTAACAACTATTAGAAAATCTAATTCAAGTGGATGCCAGCAGACCCCCTGCGTTTACTGCTATCGTGGCAAGAATGAAAAATTATTGCAGTGTTGAAAATGGATTTGTTCAAAGAAAAGTCGAAAACCTTGAACATGTTGAATTTTATTTTGAGGTTCAAATAGAAGTTACCAGAAATAAGCTTGGCTCCTGTGTTAGGGGATGAGTAGGAAAAGTACAATGCCAAGGAATAAGAAAAGGAAGCATTAGTTCATCAGACGAGCATTAAAAATTCGCAGTTGAAGGTACCAGGATGCTGACCTAGAACAGATTGAGATTAATGACGGGTGGCTCTGCTATTGTATTGATCAGTGCCTGTGGCTATTTAGTAGATGATAAAACACACAACATTGATTAAGGCTACTGGCAAAATGTTTTAGATGTCAAAGCTGCAGTACTTTTCTTAAAGCTCAAAAAAGCCTTTAATTAGGTGCCTGCAATGGAATATTTGTATAAACACATACATACACATGCTTAAAATACTTAAGAACTACTGGCAAAGGCACTGGTTTCACAGTACAAAGCGATTCAGGTTTATTACAGGTCCTTTACTATTATTTCGGCAAGCTGTCATGTACCTAGTAGATTGTACAGCAACTTTTACAATAAAATTACCAGAATATTATATACATAGAAGACCAAACATTTTAACTCTTATTGTACAGAGATTTGGGGAAAGAAAGGATATTGAAAAGTCTATTTGTTACCTGAGAGATCTTTCACAGTTAGAATCTTCCTGGGGGGGAAATATAGATCTGAACTCATTAGTGACACAATAGAAATTGTTGAAATGTTGAAGGGGTTTAAGAGAAAAGGAGTAAAATAGGAAGGAGGCATAAGAAAATAAATATCTTCGCCATGTAAAGAACTAACTATAGTAACATTGCACACACTTGGGCAAAATATTGTCAGGATTGAGAGACAAAATTGCAACTTCAAGAAGTCACAGAAATTCCCTCAGAAATTAATGTCAACTTTGTAGAATCTACCAGGAAGAAACAATAGTGCTGGTGTAAACATACAAACATGTTGCGAATTTCCTAGGCATCGGTGTCTATTCCATTTCTTCATAGAGCAAATAGACTCTTGATACGGTCCTGGTCAGAGGAATAATCAAATGGTGGACCAGAACTACCATACATTTAGTTCCTTCACAGACTGTATCAAAGTGTGCAAGTAAATGAAAAGCTCAGGAGGGGTATATTCCACATGCAGAAGCTGTTTCCTGGTGTAAAATGTGGAACTGTAACCTCCTTAACTGGGTTATTTCTGTTCAGGCATCTTTTATTATTCACAGAGATCCTGCAAGCAGGATATACAACATAGATGTTCAAAGCAATTATTTATTGTCTCATATTCACAGCTGAGCTAGGCTTAGCATTAATTTGCTCACAGGCTCTGATGAGACACCCAGTGAGCCTCTGCTGGCCAAGCAGTCATCAGTCAGCTGCAGAAGTGCTGCCTCTTTGCCTTTATGAAGGGCTGATCCTCAATCCTTTTAAGTGCCCATCTACTGATTCTCTGTTTCTGGGGATTTTTTAGGTCTTTATTTTCCTCAAGAAACTTTGTCAGTCTTTTTTTTGTTTGTTTGTTTGCTTGTTTGGGTTTTTTTTTTTTTTTGGGGTTTTTTTTTTTTTTTACTTCCTTGAATCCTTGAACTGGTAACTATTATTGTCTCAACAATTTTAATTCTGTGGTTTTGCTTTCTTGGCTTTAACTTCTGTACTTTGTCACTCCTCAGCAACAATCTTCTCTGACAGAAAGCCACCTAGCTGTGCTACACAAAACTGGGCTTTTGGTCACAGACAGATGAACTCCTTAGCCATGGGTTACAGGGTCTTATAAATTTATATTTCCTTATCTGGTAACTTGATCAAGGTCATGTGCAGATCTCCATGGGGGTTGAGAACACACGTATATATGATCTCAGTGACTTTTCAGCTTCCTGCCCCGAACTCTACCATCTTATATTCAGCCTGGCAAAAATCTAGCATACTATTTTGTGATCAGTGTAATCTAAATCATAGGTGAATGAATAAAAATGTGATAAAACACGTTGTATTTGGTTTGTGATTTTTGGTGTTTGGCGCTTTTTTTTGTTTGTTTGTTTGTTTTTGTGTGGTTTTTTTTTTTCCATGCAGGGCATAGAGATGCTAGATGTCAAAACGAAAATGTCAGCATCTGCTCTTGTTATACCATTTTATTTCTTCTGTGTGTAGCCATTGAATAAATCTGCAAAGATATTACAACTTTTTTAGGTCAGTCAGTTCTGTCCACTGAAATGGAGTAAAATGTTTTTGTTTCTGCTGTGAAATGCTTTGAACTGTTTGACCAGTTCACAAAATTTAGATGCCAATAAAAGGGAAGAAATAATGAAAAAGTATAACTCAATACTTTTGGATCATAAAAGATAGTGGTAAGGACCAGGGTAGAAAAGAACATGCGAAGTACATATTTGTGTTGTAATGTCTGCATCTGAACTGTCACAACTGATGTCCTCTGCCTTGACTTCTGTAAGGCCTTTGATATGGTCCCCCACAATATCCTTCTAAATTGGAGAGAAATGGGTTTGATGAATGGACTGTTAGATGGATAAGGAATTGCCCGGATGACCACATACAAACAGTTACATTCAATGCCTCAATTCCAAGGGGAAACCAGTAAAAAGGAGTGCTTCTCAAGGGTCCGTAATGGGACCAATACCACTCAATATCTTCATCGATTACATAGTCAGATTGAGTACATCCTCATCAGATTTGTGGATTACACCAAGGTGAGTGGTGCGACTGATACATTTAAGGGAAGGGATGCCATGCAGAGGGACCTCATCAGGCTTGAGGAGTGAACCCATGCAAAGCTTATGAAGTTCAAAAAGAATGAGTGCAAGGTCCTGAACCTGGGTAAGGGCAATCCTCAATATCAGTACAGACTGTGGAATGAATGGATAGAGAACAGCCCTGCAGAGAAGTATTTGGGGATGCTGGGGGATGAAAAATTGAACATGAGACAGCAATATGTGCTTGCAGCCCAGAAAGCCAATCATTTCCTGGGTTGCCTACAAAGAAGCATGGCCAGCAGGTTGAGGGAGGTCATACTCCCTCCTGTACTCCACCTGGAGTACTACTTCCACCTCTGGGGTCCCCACAAGGAAGACATGGACCTGTCAGACTGGGTCAGAGGGCTGGAACACCTCTTCTGTGAATAAAGGCTGAGAGACTTGGGTTTGTTCAGCCTGGAGAAGAGAAGGCTCAGGGCAGACCTTATTGCAGCCTTTCAATACTTAAAGGGGGCTTATAAGAAAGATGGAGAAAGACTTTTTACCAGGGCTTGTAGTGACAGGACAAGGGAAATGGTTTTAAACTGAAAGAGGGTTGGTTGAGGTTGTAGATAAGGAATAAATTTTTTAATGATGAGGGTGGTAAGACAATAGAACAGGTTGCCCAGAGAAGCTGTCCATCCATGACTTCCTTATCATTGGAAGTGTTCAAAGTCAGGTTGGATGGGACTTTGAGCAACCAGGTCTAGTAGAAGATGTCCACATCCATGGCAGGAGTGTTGGACTAGACAACCTTTAAATGTCCCTTCCAACCCAAACCATTCTATGATCCCATGATTCTAAGTATGCCGATTTCTCTTTGCTTAATGTAATTGAACTAAGTACTTCACATGGAGATCTGCAATATAGATGTCTAAAGTTAGGTGAATTAAATTCTATCCATGGTATTTTTAATTATTAAATGAATAGGTTTGATGTTGAAAAAAGAGATTAACAAGGGAATGGAAGAAAGAATTAACTATGGGATTCCTTTCAATACTTGAAAGCGCTGTTCAGGGAAGTGGAGACTTGGCATACATAATTGTTTTATTATTTCAGGTTTTTTCCAAGGGAACTTGTGGGTAAAGTATTGTCTTTAAACAAAAAATGTTGCTGAAGTAATATAGCAAGACTGCAATGTTTTTATTATAGAAAAGGGAAACATTCGAGACAGAGTAGCACTTTTTTAGCATTTAAAAATGTGACTTACATAAATATGAAACAGATTTCGAGTGGCTTTTTTTTTCTGCATGATAAAATAATACAAAGTACTTTAAAATGCAATAGCATAAACAGTATTTTCTCCAGCTTGAAGAATGTAGAAAGTGTTTTCATTAAAGGAAGAAACTTTCACAACAAAAATCTTACTAGTTACAAGAAAACTGATTGTGAACTCTAGAAATGGTACTCAATATTTGAAGCCTGCAGTTGCAGAAGTATATTACTCCCATTCATCAAATTGAAGAAGATATATTTGAGTATTATATGACTTGTAGATGAGATTAGTAGGTTTTGTCAAATCCTATGTTTGCGATTATGAGACATATCTTCTGTTTAATAGCTCTATCAATGATCCAGATGAAGGGTTTGAACGGAACCTCAATAAGTTTGCAGATGACACCAAGTTGGGTGGAAGTGTTGACCGGCTTGAGGGTAAGATGTTTCTACAGAGGGATCTGGACAGGATGTATTAATGGGGTGAGGCCAGTTGTATGATATTCAACAAGGCCAAGTGCCGGGTCCTGCACTTGGTTCACAGCAACCCCATGCAGCACTACAGCCTTGGGGAAGAGTGGCTGGAGAGCTGCCCAGCAGAAAAGGACCTGGGGTTGTTGGTTGACAAATGGCTGAATATGAGCTGGCAGTCAGCCCAGGTGGCCAAGAAGGCCAATAGCATCCTGGCTTGTATCAGAAATAGTGTGGCCAGCAGGACTAGGTAAGTGATTGTACTTATATATATATACTATATATATATATATATGTATATACTAATATAGTATATATACTTATATATAGTATATATATATATACACTTATATA
>VXBH01006922.1:0-22896 GCA_013400035.1 Rynchops niger | reverse complement strand
CCCCCCCCCCGGCCCCGCCCCCCCCCCCCAAATGATATAGCATTATTTAATCTCAGTGTTTTATAAATTCATCAACAATCCTGGAGATTAGAAAAGTGCGTGTGATATGTTACCCAAGTTAATCCACACTATGGTTCAGTTATCCTGGCTGGATATATAAGCTGCTGATATTACTCCATTTCACCAATCCTTTACTGTTTAACTACTATTGTTACCAAAGCTTGTAACACAATATTAAGAAAAAAAAGATTGAAATATTGATTTTTCATGAATTCTTCCCCTTTAAGTCTCATTGTACACATTCTTGAAGTTCGTCAAGGTATGTTATGAACATTTTAAGGTCTTGGGTGTATAAGGTAAATACTAACTTTGTGTGTTCAGTTTTTTCAATACAATTCCTCTAAATGCCATTTCAGACAGTATTCTTGAATTTTTCAATTTCAATAGGATTTTTTTGAGAAAACAGAACAAAACCATACAAATAAAATATTGGCATATGGAGCAAGAAAATGATAACTTTTAAACATGTAAGTTATTAAAATCCTTGATTGCTGAGGTAGAATTGAAAAAAAAAATAAATCTTGTCTGGTTAAAAGTATGACATCAATGTGGTATTAACCAATGAAGACGCGAACATGATTCCTAAATTTATCAGGACCTTTCAGACATTTCTAATGATGAAATCCTCAGATATTTCTGAACCAAATGACTGGTTTAGTTCTACATTTGTCAAAGTATTCTATGTTGTTTAAGGTAACATAAGAGTTTTTGCACAGATAAACATCAAGTTGATGAAAATGCATTGCTCCTGATTTTGTCTAGCCTTACATTTCCTGGGCTGAGAACTGAAGCAGAAAAAACTAATCTTGTAAAACTCATCCTTGACAAAACTATTTCTTATGTTTGCATTGTGTGGCCCTTAATGTATCTGGAAATGTAGCAACTGTCCTATTCTATCTAGACTTGACTCCACAACGAAGAATAGTAGGGGAAGAGTGAAATTATTTTGTCTCCTGTTCATATCAGCCACGCCTTGTCTTTACTGTCTGTCTTGGGTTGAGTATTGTGTGTAGACATTATGTTATTATCTGTGCTGTCAAGTCAGCTCAGAGCTCAAGCTCGCCCCTTAAGCTCAAACTTCCTGGCTGCCCATATTGCCTACTTGGTAGCTCAAGCTCTGTTTCTGGTGAGCTGGGGTTCAGTGATCTGTGTCTGTGCCTGAACCTTCACGGTAGGCAACCAGAGTATGGATATGGGCAGCTGGAGCCACGGGGGTCTCGCTGGAACAGGCAGAGCAGTAGAAGACAGTGGAGGCAGGCGTGACATTGGGACTGTGGGCTGGGAGTGGGAATTACACACAAAAATGGCAAGAGGTGCCCTGGAAGAGCAGGGGATCCACTGCATCCCAAAAAGAAAGCTTTTGAAAACAGTTTTGACTAATGAGGGACAATATCTGTTTTTCAGATTTGTGCTCCTTGCCTTCTCACACTGCTCCCCCAGTTAGATCCAGGATAGTAATTTTCAATCAGATTTAGTGTTTACCTTTTGAACAAGTTATGTGAAGAGGAGAATTCAGATAGATTTTTCAGTTATCTCCCAGATAAAAGTTCTCCGATATGGAAACCATACTGAACCACACTGAACCATCCACAATTTTTTATTTTTATTTTTTAAAAAGATGATTTCTGGTTATAAATTCTCCTACTGTTGTGACTTCAAGTAGGGCGCTTTTTTTCCTCCAATAATTAATTGTTTAATTCTCATAGCACATTCATCAAATGTACTTATCTAAGTGTGATATTATGCACGCTATACAATATAGAAGTGAAAGAATCAAGATTGGGTTTCAGGTTTTGAAGAGCTCTAAATATAGCTCTTAATACACCTGCTAAGTTTTTACAGAATTTTTATATAGTAATTGAGTTATCTGTGAACATTCTCTGTTAAACAAACTGTGGGGTACTTACTTATATATTTATTTTGAAGATCCATACGAAAGAAATACTGGGGCTGCCAGGGTGACATAACATGTGAACGTGCCAACACCCTCACAGCTGTGACACTTTTTCTCAGGAACTCATCGATGATCCCAATTTTTGTTTTATCATAGAAACATGAAATCATTTAGGTTGGAAAAGACCCTTAAGGTCATTGAGTCCAACTGTAAACCTAACACTGTAAAGTCCACCATTAAACCATGTCCCTAAGCACGATGTCTACATGTCCTTTTAATACTTCTAGGAATGGTGACTCAGACAGTTTAGAAATATCCTGGCAGCTATCTAACAGATGACAACATAGACTACTCATGTACTTCAGCATTTTGTTGAATTGAGGTCATGAGAATAAGAAGACAAGAGACTGGATCTATGAAAAAAAAAATGTTAAATTTAAAAGGGGAGCTGACATGAGGTGGCACAACAATTTCTTATGTTCAAATCCCTGCTGCCTGTTCAATTTATTAGAAAAGAGTCTGAGTATATTTGTATGTACCTAAATACCTCAGTTATCTTCTCAAATCCCTGTTTGCTTTCCTTGAGAGTACTTTCTTGCATGGGAGAAGTGTACTAAAATTAAACCAATATGTGGCCTCAGAGTGACTCAGAAAAAGCAGTTTTTCTTCATTTCTTTGCTGGTTGTTTATGAAATATGCATGAGGCACAAAATCTGCGGCTGCAGATGTACACACATTGAGGATCCTGCATCTGTTGCTTAAAATCAAAACAAAACAACAGTACCAAGAATGATCAAAACCAACACATGGAAAACTTTCCCTTCAAAAGCTCTTAATTTAAATCTTGGGGGAATATTCAAAGCAATGTACTTCTTTGAGCTGTTACTGCTGAGTGTTTTTTTGTCGGTTCTTTCTGGACCAGTCACTGCAAATTAAGCTTTAGTAGCATCCTGTGACAAACAGTTGTGTTCACTGTATGTTGAAACATAATCTAATTGTCTCATCACCATGACTTCAATGGCTTCGGTGACTTTGTGGCTTCAGTGGTTTGGTGACTTAGACAAGCAGAGCTGTTCTATCTGTGATATAAATTGCGATGCTTTGCTTTCTAATTTGATGCAGTTTCTAGAGAAAAAAAACAAGTGTGCTGATAATCAAAGCATGCAGATGCAGCTCTCCAGGTTTGCAAAGACCTATGGCATTCTTTGTTTACCAATATCATTCCATGATTACCCAGTACTGAATGTCGAGTTACACAAGAAGGGCACTTCTCACTGCAGCATCCTGGCTCCTCTGCATTGGGAAGCTGGCAGGTAAGAAGAAATGAAGGGTCTGATGCTGTATAAACATCCAGGACATGCTGCATTGTAAATTTTTATTCATAATTAATGTAGTGATAGAGCTTAATGAGATTTAATATAAAAATTGTATGGCCTTTTTTCAGATAGTTGAGTTTCAAAACCTGTTCTAGTAATCTGAGGTTGAAAATGTATTTTACACATTTAAATACATAATTTGTTTAAAGAGTTGTCAGGGTGCCTAGAGTTTTTCATAAGGATATTTCCTATTACTTCCCAAACTCAATTTCCTTTCTGTTATTCAAAAAATTCTAATAAGATTAAGATGAGCTTAACCAGAATCTGAGCATTTAAGATGCTATTTCTCTGCCAAGAAGAAACCGAGAGATATGTTTTTACAAAAGGAATCAGAAAGAACAGAAGCCAGGAGCTCTTGGCAACTTTCACTGTGTCCTACAACTTTTGATTTGGCTCCTGTTGTCCACTGCAGGATGTTTTTCACCCAAGGGGTCTGATTCTGTATTATTCCAAAACAGATGCTACTAAAGCCATTCTAGCTTTGATGTGATGGTATAGATCTAAGAAGATGTCAGTATTTCTGAAAAAAACCTAGAACTAAATTGTTTCTAAAGTAAATTATTGCAATGTCATTGTTTGTGCCTTTGTCTTTTTTCACTTTGTGTACTTTTGGTAAAGCAAGTTGACTATGGGGATATTTTGGAACGTACAAACAGACTGCTGTACATATGCAAAGTCAATGAAATAGTTAAAAGTATCTAATGCTACTGTGGAAATCTAAGTGTGATGTAGCCGGCTTTTTTTGTACTGTGATTTATAAAAAAGCCATTATGATTAGTTGAATTTAATTTTAAATGTGAAAGGATATCGGAAGCCCAACAATCCAATTGTAACAGCTATTTTCTTCTGTTCTAAAAATCTCAGGTGGTCATATGGACTAGAGAGCTGCAGTAACCTGAGTTTTCAAAAAAAACCCGCTAGGAAATGTATATGCCTATTACATACTGAAGCATGGGAGCACCTAGCATCAGTTAAAGCCCCTGTGGAAGACTGGGAAGCCCCAAAGGTATTTTATTTCTGTTTTACAATAAGTGCCTCCTTCTATCAGAATGTTTTACATTAGAATGATAAGGCCAAAAAGCTCTTACCTTTATTTAATTTTAAAATAATAAAAGCAACTTGACAAGGTCTGGGACCTCTACCATTAAGTTGAAGAATATTAAGCTGGAACTCAGTTCTGCCCAAACTCTTGTCATCTCATCACAAATAAACAGAACCAAAATCCTGTTTGAGTTACAGTGTATGAGATTGACTTTAATTTTGTCAAGTTTTTGGTATCTTTATTTTGCTGAAATATTTGCACAGAGCTACAACCGACTATTTAATCAAGTAACTATATATTTGCTATCTGCATTTTCCTCAGTAGGCTACCGAATGGACCAAAATACTTCTGCCCATGAAAGGAATAAGGACCCAAAAGACTCAATTTTATGAATAAAATGTGTCATAAGGGGATCAAGGGCAACACCCTGCCCTCATTTTATCTAATAGCAGTTTATTCTCAGATACGTCAAGAAGTGAAGCAGCTCCTAGATAGAATAATTGATGAGAAATTATTTCCAGATTTAAAGAGGTATTTTGATTAGTGTTATGAGATCTGGCACCTCCACTAGAAATGACAGTTCTTGGCAAGTGATTCAGGAGATTTCTTGGTAACACACATACTATCAGGTTCCTGCAGAATGCTGCCCTGAGTTGTACTAGGTTTCTGACCTGGCTTGTGAAACTAGCTTCTTCACGAAAGGCCAGAAAAGGCATTCACAAAGCTGTTCACAAGGGACAGTAAGACACGAAGGGTCTACTCAAGTAATCTACTACTTCAGTAGTCCATTGGTCTTTGCCTGTATTTCTGTACTGAGATTAACTTTGGCTTGTATTATTGGAAATACAGCACATAAGAATTCAAAGAAGGTTCATCCTTTGATATTTCATGATTCTTTTCATGTCTATAGCAAAATGCTCTTTTGTCCTAGATGCATTTCGACTTTGAGGTAGATGAAGACTTAGCTTTTTCAGTCAACTACTAGCGGAATGGAATCACAATTGCAAAAAATAGACTCTTTAAAAAATTGTGTTAAATCTAAAATGGAAATAACTTTTACATTGATTTTATACATTCAATGCCCCAAATATTTTAACTGAAACTTTTTAAAGTAAACATACTGTGCAAACTGTATTACCTTGTTCAATAAATGTTTCTTTAAAACCACATATTTTTAAAATTTTGATATCAATAAATTGTGTTTTTTTTAACTAATTTCTATTTAGTTCCTTATTTTTTTTGCATCAGATCTATAAATACAAAACTATCATTGAAAGTATTTTATATGCTAAATTACAAATGATATCTATTGAATATGTATACAATTGTCTGTATAAAAAAATAAAAATAATACTGAAAATATTTATTAAAACTGAGGAAAGAGAAAAGCAATTAGAAATACCATAAATTTTGCAGTACTGTAAAGGACTAATTATGTACCCATTTACAATTGTACTAAATCTAACTTAGCTTACTGATGTATGTTGTTCTGTTGAAGCTAAGGAAAATAGCAATGAAAAAGAATTCTGACACTTTAGGGATAACATTTGTTGAAAGCTGGTCTTTTTCCCTAATAATCTTTCTTCTGTAGGTTAAGATCCCAGCCATCCGGACTCACAAGTTTCCACCCTTTTGGCGAGGTGTCAGTAGTTTTTGATCCTTCACTTCTGACAAATTTAGCTCTGGCATGTTAATATTTCTCAGTAATAACTTGACTAAGTTGTTTAATGGGTCTCCTGTTACATCTTCCTTTTTACCTGCTGCTAAAAGTTATGACTTAACTAATTTCATGGCCAAATCCTTGTCTGAAATTATTTCCTGAAAAATATAAGTGCTGGTCTGTAATCTGTTCTAGAAAGAGCAAAACATGCCTTTTACTCTGATAGTATGTTGAAGTTTTCAAATCTTTGTAAATATGGGCTTTGATATTTATTTCTCTGTTGTTTAAATTAGAATTCCACAAATGAAAACTTATAATTTTTTAAAAATGAAAAAATGTTATTTGGAAAGAAAGTTTGGCATGTAATGTCTTAATAAAATTTGAATTTCTAATATTTTTTATTTCCAGTATTTTTTTTTACTCAATATTTTTTCAATAGCAGTACATTTGAAATGGTAGCAGGCTGTCATATTAAATTCTGTCACATTCATATGTTATATCATTGTACTAAACCAGCAGAATTTCTTCCAAGAGAACTGGAAGGATTCCCTGGACAATCAATGTAAAAGCGTTATCACTTACTGCTTTGTAGGGTTCAATTTATAAATAGTTCAAGCATATCTTTCAACGAGACAGTTTGGAAGCCTGGTGACTTGAACATGAGAATAAGATGAGTTCTAATTTGAAGAACCATTGTTTTCAGTATTCTACTGTTAGCATCGATTTCTTTTATTAAAATATCAATAACGTATTGCCCTTGCTGTATTTTTTTCTCAAGACTTGCTAATGTAATTAATAAAAGGAGTATAAAAAGCTTAAAATAGGACTCTATTTGCAAGATATTCTGGAGAAAGACATGATAGAGAACATATCAAAGATCAGAAAGAAATTAAAAGGACCCAACATTTATTATTTGGCTTAGAAATAATGAAGTTAAAAAAACCTGGTGCATAGTTGGTAACACTGTAGAGTTGGTAACAGTGCAGAAAATACCAAAAGATTATTCAAGATCAGAAGAAAGCCTCAAGGAGAGCGTAAGAAAGGTCTTCTCAATGTCTTTGCATTTACTGCTCTGATACCAATTCAGAAGTTCAGGAAGAAGCAATCTCTATTCACTTGGTATATTTATAGCATATTGCTGCAGTCCTTAGAAGACTAGCATATTGGACAGACATATAGATTCTTCCTGTGGTGTTTTAGTTAACTTCCTCTGTCATGTTGTTCCCTATCCATCATGTATATGATTTTGAAAAGGAGCCTAGATAAATCAGTATTTTCATGAAATGCTAAATTTCAAACAGTTATCAGCTGTTACCATGGGTTACATTTTCCTAGTTTCATTTAATAGCATACACCTAGATGGCACAAGGACAGGCCATAGATAACAGAGCCTAAGAAAGTAGGTTCTTTAGTGTTGAACAACATTCAGAAAACAAGATTTAGTAAAAATTCCGTAAGCAAAGAGCTTCTCCCTAATGTGAACTCAATCTCCTTACAAATAAGCATCAAAATATTTGTACACCCAAGAAAAGGAGGATTGACAGATCACTTCAGCACTGTTTTTATCACAGCAGCTTGAAACCTTATAAAGAACTTCCTTTCTGCATGCAGCTGAATGCTCAGTCCAGTCTACACCCGCAGTTACGCGATGTCAGGGCTGCAGAGTGAAAAGGGACAAAAGATGAGGAGATGTGAAAGCAGGGTTCGCAGTATGACTTTTGCTGAGCATCCTGCGGTAAGTCAATGATAGAGAAGGCTTGCAGATATAGGTATTTTTTTTTGTATGTTAGACAATGTCACTAGAATGGCAGGGGGACATTTTTAGCTCTCAGAGGCATTTTTAACTCTCCTCTTTCCCTCAGGCATCTTCTAAGTACTGTTTCTGCTTCCTACTTGCCAGACCTTTACAACTGTTCTCCCTCGACTGCAACAGCAGCTATCAACTTGGATCAGGCATATTTGCTTCAATTTGATGCCACTTTCTTACCCTGCCTTTGCTACGGGTCATAGAAGATAAAAGATTGACTCACAACTGGACACAATCTCTCTGCTTGCCCTAAGCTAGTGTGATCCCCTGGGCATCGTACATCTTGAATCTATTCAGTATCCACTAATGTTTGCATAATTCTGCAGTTCAGAAGACTGAGCATTTACAGGCTTTATCAATTAGCCTGGACTAAAGTTGCAGCAGGAATAACTACCTAAATGAGAGAATGAAAACACCATCCATGGAATTAAAAGGACAAGGTTTAGGGGGAGAGGTAACAATTTCACTTCATTTTAATAAAGGCTATTCTTTCTGCTCACATTCTTTGCCTTATTTTTACTCTGATAGAATACAGGCTCTATTTTTCAACTCACCCAGGGATCACAAGCTGATGTCCTTGGCACCAGATTAGAAAATTAGTGTCGCTGTAACAGAAAATAAATCCCTTTTCTTTCTCAGTGGCAAGTGTATGTTTCTGAAATGGGGAAGAGTGTTATTGAAATGTGTCCTTTCTTTGTTCAGCCTACAGCCCATTATACATCCCCTTGTCCTTTGATTAGCTTGATTGAGGTGATTAAGGACTTTATGATTCGCCTCTCCAGTTTGACTGTCCATGCGAACACTGACATAGAGAAATAAAGACCAGAGGTCTTCAGAGCAGTTCCCACAACCTAAATTCAAACTCCTACGTACACCGCAGGGCAGAAGATGAGTGTTTCTGAATCTTTTCAGGCTTTCTTTCAGTGCTCCAGAGAAACATGGGTATTTTCAGAGTACAGAAGGAGGAAGGTAGATTGTTCTGTCTTTGCTCATTCAATATCCAGTTATTTATGATGAAAGAGATTATTGAAGAAATCTGTGATGTGTCAATGCACAGCAAAATTGCACTGAACTCAAGGATGAATGTGCACAAACCATGCATCTGCTTTTTCCATTGTAGCATTTATATATTATTTATGTCTGCACTGAGAAAAAATTAGATATTAATACAGTCTTTTTTTAATGTCACTTAGCAGTATTTCAGCATCTACTTTCCTGCTGCAGGACACTAACAGCAAGTTTTTATATATTACCAGTCAGAGAGAGAACAATAACTAGATGACCTTCTGATCTTATCATAGCATATTGTCATTATGCTGTCTTGTGATAAAATATAACGATAAAAATTTAAATGTGAAGAAGCCTTGGACTCTTCTAGGGAGAAATAACAATCAAAGCCATGCTTATGTGTCTGTCTTCACATTTTTGGATTTTAGGCAGAGAAAGAATCTCGGAAAGAAAGCATCCCTTGCTTTTAAATTATTTCACTATGAAAATCACTTTCCATTTTGTTGGCTGCTGACTCTGTAGTCCTGTATAAGCACATTCAAAACATTTTCTTAGGAAATAATGGTGTACCAGGCCAAATATGAGCTTGTGCTGAAATATTTCTCTTTTTCACAGATCTGATTATGATCAGGTTATGAGGTCATCTAAGACTGGTATACTGAAATGACCAACAAGATGTAAGTTCATGAATTTAAGTTCTGAACAAAGCACCAAATGTCGAATACATAAATGTAAACATAGCAATTAGGAAATGGCATCTAAGAAATTTCTAGGCCCTTCAACTGCACCTGTTGCCTCTGTTAGAACCCCCTTGTAGAACCCCCAATTCTGTATCGATCAATGGACATTAAAGAATCAAAGATTCATTCCTTCTGCACGTTCCTAGTACTATTAAGAAGATCTATATCTCCATTTACTCCTTCAAGGCCAGATGGAGTAGCTAGGTAGCTTGAACAAGAATTTCTTATACAGCTGCATGAAAAATTCATTCTTTGATCCCTGACCAAACTGAAAAAAAAGCACTGTTCTTGTATCACGTCAAACACTTTTTTCCTGATTGGGAAAAATATAAAACATAGCTGGGGGCTTGATCTAGGTAGTTCATCCCACCTAAACCAACATTTTTTCTATTTAAAAGTTTCTTAAAGCCTTTGTTATTTCTATACAATATATAAACTTTAAATGAGATCTTTTAGACTTAAGAAAACGAAATATCTTGACTTTCAAAGCAACTTCCTTAAACAGTTTAATCTGTCACTAAATTCAGTGTACCTCTGGACGTGCATTCCAGGGTGCTTTAAATGAAGTTTTTGAAATCCTGAATTTGCTTTTTTCCTAAGTCTTGTTCACAATTCTTTGTGCAACACTCTGAGGCTTGTACAGCTTTCAGTAGATATGTTTATATTGTGAATGACCTAATTACAGGATGGAGTATTAGCCGACCAGAACCTGGATAGAGAGCTGAGTGCATGAGACTCTGAAGTTAACACCTTGGGTTGAGAAAAAGGCAGTACAGAATGGTTCCTTATTACGCAATATTCTCTTCAGGTGAAGAGAGCAAGGTGAAATCCAGCAAGGCATTTTGGCATAAAATTAGAGTTCAAACTTAAACTTCCTAGAGATTATTTAGGCTTAATTTTAATTTTGGTTTCTTCTTTGAAGGCCTTTCTTCCCAACATTCGTCCAGCAATCACAATGGCATCTCTCATGGAAACCTTTCAGTAGAACTGCCAGCTTTCCCTTGGTCAATCATTTCTTTACCATCTTCCTTCCCTAGACCTATTTTTCAGTAGAACAGCTGACAAGTAAATTCCCCTACTAACTATTTTGTTTCTCCTATTATTTTATCAAGCAAGTTTCTCAACTACCCCAGTCTATTCTAGCCTTCTAACTATGGCTGCCCTAGTATTGTACCAACTCCCTATCCATTTCTCAGGTGATCCTAGCTATCTACTTCCCTTAGAGAGCTCCTCCAGAGATTGAAATTATACACCTGTTGCCACTCTCAGTTTGTCAGGCTAATAGCTAGGTAATTTAGACTTGTCCTATCACAGTGTAACCATCTTGCTTTAAATAAAAGAGCCAGATACAGCAAAGTGTATAATGTCACAGAAATGCTTTAAGAGCAGGAGAAAATAGGCTTAAACTAACTGTAAAGAAGGCTGGATTAAAAAAAAAGAAAAAGCTATAGTGAATTATTAAGTGTGGAATACAGCATTTAGCAGTCTAAAAAAAGCATATAGAGCAACTACATTTATTTTGGATATTTCACCTGTGATGTTTTCTGAATTTATTAGGAAATGTAACTGTGCAGGTCAGCTGTTTGTGACCAGATCTCTTTCTTTTTTCTTTCTGTTTGAATTTTTAGATCATTTCTTTCATGTTATTTTTAACTCCTTTGTTTTTTTTATTGTTACTGAAAATATGAGTAAAGTGCATTCAACACGCATGAGAATCTCTTCCTGGTAGGCACTGTCGCATATGACATTGTCCATTATACTTTGTAAAGTTGACACAGAGCTCCCCAGTGTCTGTTTAGATGATGTAATTGAATTAATTACTTATAGCATGCTGCCCATGAGCAGGATATAAAGTAACAAATGTCAAACATTTGCCAGGAGACAATAAGACGTTATCGGTGAAGAGAGAATTTACATTATACCCAGTGGTAAATCTGGGAATAGTCTTCATATATTGGACATCACATTTGTATTTTTGTCTCTCAAAATTCAGTATATAGTTTGTTGGTTGAACTGAGGTAAAATTTCAAAGGTTAGTAATGATAACACCAACTGTAAAGACATATAAGTGAATAGGTAATTTCCAAAGATTCGTGTATGTTTCTCTTTTACTTGATTATTCTCTTTTCCCCTTGAGTTATTGTTGTCCACAAGGTGAGCAGCAATTGAATATCCATGAGGATAATTCCTTCAAGTGTCTTAAGATGACATTGAGTACCCAGACCAGCATCATTCAAGAGTCAGAGTAAAAACTACTTTGGATTCCAGTATTACCAAAGCAGTTGAACATTACTAGAAAATCAGTATAAATAAAAGAAGGAATAAAAGAAGGGAGCTCCCTCTATCATGCAGACTGTATTTATTTAGATGTGCAAAATGTGGTTTGGTCTTATGTTTTCTTCAGAGATATTGAGAGGAAATAGAAGAAAAAAAAGAAAGAGGCTTTTTTGTAACATATTCTAGCCTGAAATTACTCTTCAGCTTATATTTCAAACAATCATAGAATCATAAAACCATAGAATCAATCACAGAACCAATAATAGAACCATAGATGGGTTTGGGACCTTTAAAGACCCCCCTGTCCTGTGCAGGGACCTCAGTCAGTAGATCAGGTTGCTCAAAGTCCCATCCAATCAGACCTTGAGCACTTTCAGGTAGGGGGCACCCAAAGGCCATCTGAACCTCAAGAGAGTTAACAGCAACTCCCAATTTGGCATTATCAGCAAACTTGCTAATAGTGCATTCGACTCCTGCATCCAGAACATTGATAAATATATTAAGCAGAACCCTAGATTTAAGCCCTGAGGAACACTGATAATGACTGGTTGCCAGCCAGATGTAGCCCCATTCTTTACAACCCTTTGTGCCCTGCCCTTCATCCAATTCTTCACTTAATGCACCATGTACCTGCTCATCTTACAGTTGGACAAAGAACAGTGTCAAAAGGCTTACTAAAATCCAGAAAAACTACATTCACTGTCTCTCCTTCATCCACTAGGTCAGTGACCTTATTGTAGAAAGATATCACATTACTTAGACAGGACTTTCCCTTTATATATAAGCCCCCTATAAGTATTGAAAGGCCACAATGAGGTCTCCCCAGAGCCTTCTCTTCTCCAGGTTGAAGAACCCCAGCTCTTTCAGCCTTTCTTCATATGAGAGGTATCCCAATCCTCTCATCATTTTCATGGTCTTCCACCGGATCTGCTTTGACAGATCCATCTCTGTCTTGTGCTGGAGATCCCAGAGCTGGATGGGATCTCACGAAAGCAGAGTAGAAGGGGAGAATCACAACCCTCAACCTGCTGCTCATGCTTCTTTGTAGGCACCCCAGGATATGATTGGTTTTGTGGGCTGCAAGTACAAATTGCTGGCTTATGCCCAATTTTTCTTTCCTCATTACCCCCAAGACCTTCTCCACAGGATTACTTTCAATCCATTCATCTCCCAGTCTATACTGATATTGGTGATTTATCTGTTACTTGCATCATGGGACCTCAAGCCACTTTATTAAAACCCAACCATAAGCCATGAGAAATGGTTCTGCAAGTTGCTCTCCTGTGTAGTTTTTTTCTAATTAGTATAATTTATGTTATTGAACAGAGCTAGTTAACAACTACTATTAAAAAGATTGCTTAATTAATTCTAATTTAATATTTCCTTTTAGAACAAGACTGTAAACCCATTAGGTGCATATCAGATAATTTACTTTTTTTGAGTAATCCCATCAGAAAAGTTACATGTTTGAAAAACTGCTTGCCACTAGGAATAAGAACGTCATACTTCAGAATTTCTTAATTATATATATTATTTTAAATTTATTTTTTAATAATGCAGAAATTAAGCCCAAGTAATGTTCAGTATAACTGGGAATTTCTGAACTTCTAAGTAAAAAGATGAACAGAATATATAAGGAAAAATAAGGCTTGAATTTGGCCTCTTTGTATACATGTTGTGTGATATCTGCCATTTCAAATATACTTCAATAATGGGGGGGAAGAAATAAATCAAAACAAATCAGAATTTAAATGCACTGTGTTCAGAAAAAGAAGCTAAAAAGTTAAAATATCACAAATAAATGAAAAAATAATTTCAAATTCAAAATAAACTAGGAACTAAACAGAGGAGGAAACTAACATGTTCTTCTGAAGATGTAATGGTGCAAAAAAAATTTAAATTTTTTAAATTTTGTTTTTGATCACCAAATCTAGCCTTAAAATTTAATATCTTTCAGTTTGCAGGATCTATTAATTATTTTCTTTCAAATTTACTAGTTTACCAGTTACTGTATAATCGTCACAGACAGCTATTTTAATGTAGCAAAACACTACAAAAATATCTCTCCCCAAATGGTTAAGTATCTCAGCTCAACCCCTATCATGCAAATGTACAACGAGGCTTACAAAGTTATCAGACAGTAGAGGGAGAATAGCTAATTTCATTTTCCATTAAAACACTGTTATATAAATTGTCAGAGAATCGTGTATTCAAGTAGTTGAAATGTATAGCCATCTGCTTTCAGAGATACTTTAATTATTCTATCAAGAAAACTTCTTGGTCATTGGTACATGTCCACAGAACAAAGCATTGGTTAAATTGTTTTGCTAGATTATTTGCAGTAGTTCTCTGGATTTTAAGCTTTTTATGAATATATCCAATTTTATGGAAGAATCCCTTCAGGAACCCCCTGATGGCACTTAAATTGGCCTTCTTCAATGTCAAATATGCTATGAACAAGCTTCTTCATAGAGGAAGATGAGAAATACTTAATACGCTGTGAAAGATTTGATAGGTGCACCATCCCATGAATTTTGCTATTTTTAAGACACAAGTTCTACTCTCAGTATTCTTTCGTTGATTTTAATTCCTCTGTGATTATAGAGAGCAAAGACAATAGTTCTCACTTTACTACCCAGTGTTTACTATATAAACACAGCAGATAAAGCTACCAAATACACAGCATAAATATTAAAATAATTTCTTAGAAGTTGCACAGGCTGGTTTTTATTTCTTGTTATAAATTCTTCCATACCAAATAAAACTGTGTGTGCAATAATATTGAAAAAAACCCCACAAATGTTATTAAAAATATGCCATGTTATTGAAGTTTCCTGGACACTATTAAAATATTGAAAGCTAAACCTATCAGTATTCTTTCCCATCAGATGTATTTCCTAAATCAGTCGTCACTGTAATATATGTGCCACCCTGTTTCTCCCCTACCTCTGTATCTCTCACTTTTTTCACAATAAAAGAAGTTAAAAGAGAGATTGCGCTTTTCTCCCTATTTTGTGTATTATTTTACAGGTTCCTGAGGTTCTGTTTTTTTGTCTTTATAGACTATTTATCATAAAGGAACCTGTTTGTTTTGAGTAACTGAGCTATTCAAACCTTTCTTACTAATTGTGCAGACATAACACCTTTCATTTAAAACTGTCTAAATAGATTTGTGGCTGGTCACGATATCATGACATAGATTTGATTTTCCACATCATAGCTTAGACCTATACAATTCACGTGCTAGAACATGTGACTAGAAGCCACAGAAACTGAGTGCAGAGGGCAGAGAGACAAGCAAAATATCCTGAATCAATCTCCTTTTTTTTCATCTTTTGTTTGGAAGTTTGATTCCTAATGGTGACTATTCTTCCTCAGCCTCAACTTTCTCAGGAAGCGTGCATCAAACTCCTGCACCAATATAATGTAAACTGTTTTTTGTTCTTATGCAGCTCTCCATCACAGCAGAATGCTGTCCCTGAGAAGAGAATGACTGATCCTCCTATTCTGAAGTACCACGACCAATCCTTTGGCAGTCCAACCCTTTGAGAACTTCTATCAAAGTCAGCCGTTCCTGCCACTAAAGCAAAATACCGTCTTCTCTGGTAGTCGGAAGTCATGTTCCTGCATTTTCACAAGTAGCCTCTGAGTAATGCATTCCCCATTTTTTGAAATGCATAGTTTGAGGAAGCTGTGAAGGTCTGCTTTTCAGAGAGCAGATACTCAGTGTTTTGCTCTCAACTTTTTCACTTTGGCTACCTCAAATCAGCAGTCACTTTTGAAAATGTAGACCGGAGTCTCTAGAATATCACATCAGAAAATTCAAAGATAGCTAATTATTACCTCACAAGAAAGAGTCCACTGCAAAGAAAATGTTTTCTATTCCTCTGTGGTAATGAGCACAGAGAAAAGTTGAAAGATCAGTTGTGACAGCCATGCACTGCTAGGAATCCTCTATCAAGATGTAATGCTACTTTTATTCTTGTATTTTTCCACGTGTGATTTTAAGTAGTTCCCCTTTTCTTGCTGAACAGATGTGTCTGATTCCCAAAAAAATTTAACAATCCCGTACCACAGTTTTCTGCTGAGTTTAACTACTCTGATTATGAACATATTCAGGTACCAGTACTTATAGTCTATAGTACAGAACAAAGCACGTAGAAAACAGCAGGACAGCTCACAAAATAAGGTTGTCGATCTCCTCTTCAGAGATGTCGATCCTTCTTCAGAGGCATTACAGGAATAAATTACTGCAGCAGTGCAATTGTTTCTGACAAGAAAGAACTATAGTGTTTGAGGTTCAAAGTACTAGATAGATAGATAGATGGAAAGATAGGTAGGCAGGTAGGTAGGTAGGTAGGTAGGTAGGTAGGTAGATAGATAGATAGATAGATAGATAGATAGATAGATAGACAGACAGAAGCACAGGAAGTTTAAAAAGAAATCCAGTCATTGTCCTTGGAATTCTCTCTCCTCTTCAGATCAAATATGTCTTCAATCATACTGTGAAAGCTGAGAGATAGTAGTCAAATGGGCAAAGGTGCATACAAATACCTGCATATGTGTATATATAGACCTATAATTACATTATCACCCAAGGATTTCAACAACAAATGATTCTGCAAACTGTCAGGAACTTTAAAATCTAAACTATAAAGAGTCTTGATCTTGACTTATTCCCATCAGTCTTCTGATGGACTGGAGAAGAAATACATGTTTATCAATGCTGACAGTAATTATCCAGGAAAAGAAAATGATAACCTTTATCATGTCAAACTGCTTAAACGTAAAATATACAGTTTTGGAGGTGCTGTCAAGTACAGTTAACTAATAAGAGCTCTGCTGGAATGCAGTGACAGTGTGTTGACAAGTTCCAAGTCTGTGCAAGATCAAGGCGACTTAGAACATTGTACCAATTATCTGTTGGATACATAACCGTCTCCTACAACTGTCATGTTTGCAGAAAGAGAAGTGAGAATGAGGAGAGATACTTTAATGAGACATATGGTACCATGGTCTCTGGTGCTCTGAACTAAGCATGTGTCATAGATACTGCTGAGGATGGAGAATCACTTCTACCTTCATCCTTCATGAGGTGCCACATGTTTGACTGGCTGCGTAGGTTGTCTCGAGGTGTGCTAGCTCAGACTGGTTTTAGAGCTGACAGAAAACAGAATGATATTACTTGGTGCAGAAGAATCTATCACAAAACTGAGTATGAATGCAGACTGGCATGACATGAATCATTCTTTACACAACAAATAAATAAGAGTGAAAAATGAACCCAGCGTGTTTCCTAGCAGTCATCTGGCAGCATAATAGGAAAATGTTGTAAATATTTACAGTTATAGTCTTTGGCAGTGAAATCATAGTAGGTATTTGTAGCAATACTCAATTTAGCAGGTCAGCCAGTTGCAGTTATTAATCTGAAAATATTGACAAAGATGATAAAAGACAAAAAGGTTTTGCCTTGATGAAAAATTTTAAAAGTTCAATATTATCTAATACTCTGAAGTTTTTAGTCTTAGCATGAATTTTGTATTAATTTCATTTTTCACAGAAACAGTTGAAATTCTGTAGGGTTGAAATATTAAACTTCCAAATATTTCAAAAGAAATGCTAACCTTGAGTTAAAAAGATATTTTAATATAAAAAAAAAAACCTGGTTTGGAAATAAATACTTTGACTAATGCTACAACTAATAATTTGTATTGCCAAAGACCTCTTGGATTAAGCACACATAAATCCCCAAAGTTATTTGTGTATAGAAATAGATTAAGCTTTTGAATAGCTTACCTAACATAGTGAAATTGAAATAAAGAGGAGGTGAACTAATGCAGGATATTACTCCTGTCCCTCCACTCCCAAAATCAAAGTACACAGAAAATTAAATGCTTTCTAATTCCAAGCAGAAGTTCAAGGAGGCAAAAGTCTCCTCCTCTTTATCGATGAGTTAACCCCCTCCCCACCCTATTTCTTAATTTCAGCCAACTGTTGACATTTGAAAATAGCATGAGACAATCCCAATCTGGAAAAAAATCTGATTAAAAAATATCCCCCAAGTCAAACCACAATTCTTTAAGAAATTTACAGTCCAAGAACGTTCTTGATATTCTTTTCCCCATTGTTATTTTTTCTACCTTCTTCTCTAGGAAAGGTTTATACTTTGGAGAGAAATTATTTATTGCTTGAAATATAAGAATAGGCATTAGAAATACTAGAGGAAAATACATTTCACTTTCTGAGTCCCCTAGCAAAAAAAATTACACTATCATTTGGTAAGTTGTATATTACAACTGCTGTTGTAGTTAGTAATAGCAATAGAAACATGGATTTAACGTTCCATTTTCTGACAACCACTGGGAAATGCTGAAGAGAGGAGACCAGCATGCATATCCTAGTTGAAAGGATGCTTGGTACCAAACCTTCTCATAAAAGACTGGAGGAGGGAGAGGTGATTGTGGTGATCTTACATTTTGTGTGATGCTTACACTTAGTAACTTGACCTTGTGTAATGGTATATAGAACAATTACCTGGGAATTTTGGGTGTCAGTAGGCTATTCCAGACCAGAAATGTAAACTGAAGTCTCCTATATCACATGTTGTATTGGGATCTAAAAACCAGTTTCTGTCACTCTTCTTGTCCGTGTCTGTGTGGAAGTAGGTGTGCTCAGAGTATAGTTGTTCAGACATTAGAGGTAAGGTAGGTGGAAGAGATGCCTACTTTGTGAATGACAGACAGGACTGATGCATGTGTTGGGGGCTGAATTCGTCAGACTTAAGAAAAGACATCACATATCAATATTGAGAGGAGGGGTCTAGTGAAAATGTAGGTTACAGTGAAATCAGGAGCTTATGGTGTTAAATATCAGATTGATGAGGATACAGTCATTTCTAGTGTCTGTAATTTGGATGTACAAGCCTATAATGCAGTTGGAGACGGGACTATTTCAATAAAATTTATATTAATTCTTAGCCTAAAATGAAAATAATGAAGACTTTGAAAAAATCCTGAGTCTTAATACAATCATTTGCATAGAAGAAAGACATTCCAGCCTTAGAAAGTTTGCAGACAAAGATGGCTAATGAAGCTTTTGTCCTGGTAACTTTGTTGTAACTGTTATTGCTGCTTGATAAACGTAATTTTTAAAATAAAGGCTTTATCCTTTGCACAGACATGAACTTTCTGTGGAATGACACATTAACAAGACAGCAGATCTACAGATCCATTGTTGGGGAAAAAAATGAAAAGACATCTATACGTTGAGAGAAACAGTCCACAAGAAATTATACAAATTAAGTTTTTAAAAATAATTCCTCAACCATTTACATGCAAATAACAATTTCATAACAATGTATTTAAAGGACATTATGGATCTGACATCTTAAATTTAAGTATTGTAAGTAATTAATTAAAATTAAATAATTTTTATTTATTCTTTTATTTCCAGTAGTCTTACCTTTAGTAAATAGAATTAAAACTAGAACTATAGGTGCCAGGTGATATTGTTCATATGTAAGAAAACCAAAACGGACTGTTGTTCACACTAAAAGTTTATTTAGCTCAGTATCATTACTCTCTGACAACGGTCCACAGTGGAGGCCTAGGAAAAAATACAAGCACAAGTATGCAGTAATAGTTCCCCAGACTATTCCGCTAGTCTCAAACAAATTGCAATTCAGGGACTTTCTGACTCAATGGGGATGTTTTCATACTTAATAGCCCGCCACAGATCTTTTTCTATGATTTAAGCCAGGTACTTCTTGAGCCTCTATGGATTTTTAGCATGCAGTCTTTGGCAAGCAACTCCACAGCTTAATTACATGAAGAACAGCTTCCTTCTCTTTCTTTTGAACCAGAACCTTGAGCTTTTCTTACAACCCCTTCGTTCCTGTACTTAATAAGATTGTGAACAACCATCAACCATTTGCCTTCTTTATATCGCTTAGGATTTTACAGATAGAGTCCAGCAAATATATAATGCTTACTTCAAACAACTAGGGCCATTTACGTGCCAACCTATAGAATGATGGGACATGATGTCACAAGGTTCATGATAATGCAGAAATATAGAGAGAAAGTATGTACAACAGAAATAAATCGTTAAAAGTGGTTGGTCTATTAGCATTTTTTAAATAATACTTTTGGAAATAACTGGTAACCTGATTTTGCATTAATGAAAAGTCACAAGTCATAGCCCTGCTGAAAGGAAAGAATGTTTGCTGTTGCTTTCAGTGACTAGTTTCACCATGAAGTTTTAAATTTATTTCTAGTGATCAAAATGTGCTGTATCTATGGTGACATGCCAAACTAGCACTACAAGTACCCTTGCTGGCACAGTGTGTAGAAAGATATTTTCATACCAATATTTTGATGTGTCTGAATTAATGACTCTAAATGTACATTGTGGCCACAGACTCTTAGTTAATGCTACTATATCTTTCTCAAATTTATTATGCAGTTCATGACCAGACTGATCATGACAGATATTAGAGTATCATCCTGAGTATATCTCAAGGGGTATTCTTACAGGCTTCAAAAATAAACTCATTATAAATATTTTTAAGTTGCCTCACTCCTCACAAATAGAAGGAACTAGGATTCTATTGAATCTTTCAAGATCATTGGAAAGAGATGTGGTCTTAAGACCTAAACAAATAATTTTACAAGGGAATAGAATGTATTAATGTTAATGTTATTCTAGTAAACATTTTTGACATTGACCACATTATGCCTAACAAATCAATAATTTTCAGCTACTTAATTATCTGGGTGACTGCATTTGCCAATTCAAACATAAATAAATGTCTTACCTGATCAAATACCTTATAGAGGTTGAGAGAATTGCTTCAAAAGAATAGTGTGGTAGTCTTAAGAAGTCACGGTGTTTCCTACAGCACTGACTACTTGGCATTTTTTATGTAAACTGATTTAATTTTTTAAGCATTGCTGTTTCAGAAGTGACCTTAAGGAGCAGTTAGGTGTACCATAAGAGAATCACTCAAATGGTGTTATGTCCAGGCTTATTTCCAAATTCTCTTGAAGAGAATTCAAGCACACAGGAAAGATGTAGAAGCTGGAGAAGCATAGAAGTCAGGGCTGCCACTGCAGGTGAAAATTACATGATGTAATTCTAAAGAAACTCAAATATGATAAATTAAATCAACCAAATAGGCAAAATACCCACCAAGTTTGTTTTTTTCAGTAATGCAAAGAAATTTTGGCAAAGCTTTTGCTATGCTTTGTTTCCAGCTAATTAAAGAACATTATGTATCTCCAGAAATAAAGGAAACTTGCTTTACAGATACTTAAAATCCTCTTACAGATCTGGATCTTCATTTTATAACTGATCCCATGAGAAAATAAATAATCAGAATCTCAAGGAATTCCCAACTTTTTCAGTGTTTTGATGCAGAAGGAGACTACAGAGTCTGCCATCACTGTAATGCTATAAGAAGCAACACTCTCTTGGCATTCAGAAGTAACTGGTTTCCATCCTAGCCTTCCAGTCTTATTACAGGAATCCGTTTCACATTCGTATCTTACAATAAAGCCAACCAAAGCACTACACTGTTTGTTTACAGAGGCACAGAATGCAATGGGGAAATTTGTAAGCGCCTTTCAGAAAATGAAAATCAATAAAATCTCACCAGGAGATGTTATTTTCATGCAAAATTTACAAAGAGTAGAGAAATTCCCTTGATTCTGCCATATTTGTAAAATGGAATGATATTCTATACTTCAAGCATTACTTTCTTCTGTATGTCTGCTGAACTTCGTAGAAATACCAGACAAAAGGTGCACACAGAAAAGAGTAAAATTTCAAGATTTGTGAATCTCTTCACTATATCTTGCAGAAATACTACAATACCACTGATGATAACTAGCCATCACACCATAGCTCATGTTCCCTTAGAAATGCTCACACTTTGAGGCACTATCTGAAAAAATGTTAAGCCATGACATGTAAGGATCCTTTTTTTTTTTTTTTTTTTCTGTACGCTGTTTCTGAGACTGGTCAGACTGCTCTGCCTACTTCTGGAGTCTATTTTGAAAAGCCAAAGATTGGAAATGGTTCAGAGAAGAGTTACTAGAATGATCTGTAGTCTGGTCTGGGAAATGGGTTAGGAAACACCAAAGAACATTCAGCTAATTGATTTATCAAAAAAAGGTAGTTACAAATTGAACTATAATTAGATCGAATGCCTAGAAGATGAACTACTGCACATTGAGGGCACAAAGTATTTAAGGAGTACTTCAGAGAGACTGAAAATTTTTTGATAAAGGCAATGCCTTTCCAGACTACAAAAAGGCAAGGTAAAAGATCTTTAGAACAGAGGAGAAAAGCCTAAGCTGATAATATATGTTTGACTTACACCATATAAAGGACCCAACTTCAGACTGATACGGAGAAAAAGTATCTTAATCTTTAATTGAAAGAATTCAATAAGCTCGCTACCCTGGACTTCAGGAGAGCAGACTTCGGCTTCTTCAGGGATTTGCTTGGTAGAGTACAGTGGGATAAAGCTCTGGAGGGAGGAGAGGCCCAAGGAAACTGGTTAATATTCAAGGATCACCTCCTCCAAGCTCAGGAGTGATGCATCCCAACAATAAGGATGTTGGGCAAAACCACCAGGAAGCCTGCACGGATAAACAAGGAGTGCCTGGACAAATACAAATTCAAAAAGAAAGCCTACAGAGGGTGGAAGCAAGGACAGGTAGGCAGAGGAATACAGAGAAATTGTCTGAGTAGCCAGGAATCAGGTTAGGAAACTAAAGCCCTCATAGACTTAAATCTGGCCAGGGATCTCAAGGGTAACAAGAAAAGCTTCTACAGGTATCTTAGTGACAAAAGAAAGACTAGGGAAAATGTGAGCCCTCTCTGGAAGGAATGAGAAGACCTGTTCACTCATNCTCAGGAGTGATGCATCCCAACAATAAGGATGTTGGGCAAAACCACCAGGAAGCCTGCACGGATAAACAAGGAGTGCCTGGACAAATACAAATTCAAAAAGAAAGCCTACAGAGGG
>VXBH01006921.1:490208-517793 GCA_013400035.1 Rynchops niger | reverse complement strand
TATATATATGAAATATGACCTCTGGGGATACTTCGTGGGGAATAGAAAAGCTACAGGAATGATATAGCCTTTTGGTACTTTTGCTTTTAGGTTGTTACTAAAATTATTTCTTCCCCTTCTTCAGAGTTTCTTGAAACATAAAGATGCCAAACCTCTACGAGATGTACTGGCAGCCAATCCCAACCGATTTATCACTCTGCTGCTACCTGTTGGTACCCAAGCAGCTGTTAGACCTGGTTCTCCAAGCACTACCACAATGCGTCTCGATCTTCAGTTTCAGGCTATCAAGGTATTCGTTTATTCTTGTTTGTCTCTGCACTCGACAGTTAAACCCTCTTTAGCTACACAGCTGTTGCATGCAGGCTTCCAAGTGTCTGTGTATGTGCTATAGCTTGTAGAAAAACACTTGTAAAAATGTAAAATGTTTGTAGTCAGCGTCACTGTAGGAAGGGAAGAGAGACTCAAATGAACTGTACTTATTTTTAATCAAGTGAGGTACAAGAGGAAAATATGGCAACAGAAAACTGGGTTTTTTTAAAAAGAAACTCCTTTAAAAATTGATTTTGCTTTTGACTCCTTTTATGAATATTTTAGAACCCTTAATTGACTTTAAAGAAGTGCTTTTCTATAATTTTTTTTCTACTGACAGATCTGTTGCATATTGACTGTGCATTTGTCTTGTTTTGCTTTTGACAGATCATAAGTATTATTGTTAAGAATGATGAATGTTGGTTAGCAAATCAACATTCCTTGGTGAATCAGCTGAAACGTGTATGGGTGAGTGAAGCTTTTCAGGAGAGACATCGTAAAGAGAATATGGCTGCGACGAATTGGAAAGAACCTAAGCTATTAGCATATTGCTTACTGAATTACTGCAAGTACGTAAAAACATTCATTTCCTATAGCTTGCTCACATTCTTTAAAAATTTTGAAAATACTGTACAGGTATACGGGGGTACTAAAAATGGTTTGCGGTTACTGAAGAGAAAGTTTAATGTATTTCATAATACTGCCATTAGCTCAGACCATGCCTCTGGTGCTGCCTGCTCTTGGCCCTCTGCTCATTTAAAACCAGGTTTAGTTTCTTCACCACGTCATCAGCATAGTAGTTCGATTGGGTATTTTTTCATAGAAGCTTTTTATTTTATGTGTTTTTACAGAAGGAATTATGGTGATATAGAGTTGCTCTTCCAGTTGCTTCGGGCTTTTACGGGTCGATTTCTCTGCAATATGACTTTCTTAAAGGAATACATGGAAGAAGACATCCCAAAAAACTACAGTATTCCCCAAAAACGGGCTTTGTTCTTCCGATTTGTAGACTTCAATGACCCAAACTTTGGAGATGAGCTCAAAGCCAAGGTAACTAAAGCAATTAAAACAAAGAAGCGTGATATTTAGGTTTAATTTTCTTCTTGGGAACTAGGGCAACAAAGCTCGCTTACTTAAATGTCAACGAGTTTGATAATTGGCAGAGCCATTTAGGTGAAAATATCATACCTGAAGAAGAGCGATAATAAACAGACACAGCAATTCATCTTGCTTTCAATGCTGACTACTTTAGTTTACACTTTCTAAGAATCTTTGCCCTTGGAAGGGGGAAAACAGGGGAAAAAAAAAATCTGTGTGTATCTGTTTCTTAAGGTTTTATTTATAGCTTCCTTTTGTAACACAGTGAGTGTGCCGAACATGCAGGTTTGCATGTGAAATTACTTGAATGTTGACTGCCGTTATAAAATCTGATAGTTGAGAATAACCGCTTTTTTGTTTATATTCTGTAGGTGCTGCAACATATCCTGAATCCTGCTTTCTTGTACAGTTTTGAAAAGGGAGAAGGTGAACAGCTCTTGGGACCCCCAAACCCAGAAGGAGATAATCCAGAAAGCATCACTAGTGTTTTTATTACAAAGGTAATAACCGTTGTTTGCAATGAAGTGTTTGAAAATTAAACCAAAAAGTTGTCCTCTAATATGGCTTTTCAGTCCTGATTTGAATGAGTTGTGCTATTTCTAAATACTACGATCGGTTATATCAGATTGCATCATAACTTTGAACTGTTGAGAGATCCATCAGCCCTCGGTAGGACTGGGCGGCAGTTTGCAGGTTGTGGTATCTTTAGGCCTTGCCTGTCTCTCCTTAGAAATGGGCCTTCTACGGCTGTAATCCCGGCGGTTTTCCTAGGCAAAGCTTTCCATGACTGAACAGCAGTATCTTTGCAATTCACTTTGGTTTCCTTGGACAAGTTAGCAGTTGTAAAATAGGTGTTGAAGATGAGGATGAAGGTTCTGTTTTGTTTTGGTTTTTTTAATTGGTTAGCACTTAAGAATTTCCTAGATGTGTTCATTTTTTAAACTTTCTCACACCAGGAGGTTGTTTTGTGGGTATTAAACTGAATCAAGAAGGTGGTTATAGTTATTAGTTGTCTTAAACAATGCTCAAAAAGAAAAAAAACTCGGACTTTGCTTTTATAGATAATAAAGTTGGGTTGTTTTGTTTTGTTTTTTCTCACCTTCCTTGTCTCCTCTTTGATCACCCGTGGAACTAGGTACTTGATCCGGAAAAGCAGGCGGATATGCTGGATTCTCTCAGGATCTATCTCTTGCAGTTTGCCACGCTTCTGGTTGAGCATGCTCCTCATCACATTCACGACAATAACAAAAACCGGAACAGCAAACTGCGGCGTCTAATGACATTTGCTTGGCCTTGCCTCCTGTCCAAGGCATGTGTGGACCCAGCATGCAAATACAGCGGACATCTGCTTTTGGCACACATCATTGCAAAATTTGCTATTCATAAGAAGATAGTTCTGCAGGTATTGACTCCGGGCTTTTATTCGTACATTGAAGGGATGGTGAGAAGGTCTGTAGTGTGATCTGTTTTAAAATGCAGAGTAGAAGGGCACAGTAGTTCTGGACAATTAGTACACAACTAACAGTTCAATTCATATGCAACAAACAAATACAGAAGGAGCAACCCAAATGTTAATACAAATTTATTTGGGGACAAGAGAGTAAGAAAGAAGTTTGAAGGTAAGTGATAACAGCGAGTGTAAGTGGGACTATGAAAAGTCCTTTTAGGTGAATTAATGTAATGTTTCTTCATTTGAGATGAAGATGTTTCATTTGAAACAGAATGTGGGGACCAAAGGAAAACTTCAAATTGGGCACTGGAGAGGGAGGAACAAAAAGGGAAAGTAAGGGAGACAGAAGCACACGCTGTGTACTTACGATGAACTCTCATCGTATATCTACCAAATTATGGGCCTGTAGGAAAAAATCAGGTTGACTAGAAAATGCATGTTGTAGTTTCTCTTTCTTTATAAAGGCTTCATTTTTGTAAACACTTATAATATTAATGTTGATCAGAAACTTCGCTGTTTAGGTTTTTCACAGTCTTCTAAAAGCTCACGCGATGGAGGCCCGAGCTATTGTCAGGCAAGCGATGGCTATTCTGACTCCAGCTGTGCCTGCTCGCATGGAGGATGGACATCAGATGCTGACTCACTGGACACGAAAAATCATTGTGGAAGAGGGTCATACAGTGCCCCAACTCGTACATATTTTGCACTTGATAGTGCAACATTTCAAGGTACTTGTACCGGTTATTCTGGTAGTCACTGTATCTCGGATATCAATGAGGTGGACTGCAGTTTGATTAGAAAATAACGTAATCTGATTTATATGGTTTAGCTTCAAAAGGCATCGACTCTCTGCCAAGATACTTATTTAAAGCTGAAAACAACTATTAAATAGCGAACCACTTATTAAGCTTTATCATGATTGACGTTAGAACTCAAAGTGTTGGGTGAAAGTCTGCCAGTGTAACAGAGCTGTGAAGGTTCTTTAAGAGTACTTTAAAAAAATTGCAGAACTCTATATTCTTCTCCATCCTCCAGTAATCCTCATTTGTTTGACTTTAAACATTCTGCGGGGCTAACAAGGTGACTTTTATCTCCAGCTAATGTATGTTGGGAAACGCTGAACAAATGGGGGAATGCTGCAGCCTGTCAGTATAGGAGCACTTTTGAAAACACACATTAAAATACCATCCGAAGAGAGAGCCAGCTAGTACGTGTTTCAGTCGCTTTTCAGGAATCGGTGCCTGAATGCTTTTTGAAAGAATATCTGTGTGTGTTCACATGCAAGTTGTAGCTCTCTAAAAGGATTGGCAAAAATCATGTATCTTCAAAAGAACGTCTTCATTTGGATACATGAAATCAATAGTCACTACTGAAAATTATAGCCAAAATTTTATTTTCAAAGCACTAGCTACTTTTCCGGATTGCAGAATTTGAGCATGGTACAAATTCAGCAGATTTTGGGATTAAAGACTATTTTACCATTTTGCTTTATTTCGTCTCTGTATTCTTTGTGTAGAATTTTACTGGTTAATGGCTAACGTGACTGTGAAACCATCTTTTCAGGTTTATTATCCCGTGAGACATCACTTGGTTCAGCATATGGTTAGTGCCATGCAGAGACTGGGCTTCACTCCCAGCGTTACCATAGAGCAAAGAAAATTAGCTGTGGATCTTGCTGAAGTAGTTATTAAATGGGAATTGCAAAGAATTAAAGACCAGCAGGTAGGAAGTCTCAATAAGCTGGGTAAAGATCGACTTGTTACACAGTTAAATGCTTTTTTAACATGCACATTGCTGATATTTCAGCCCGATTCAGATATGGATTCAAGCGCAGGTGGAGAAGGAGGAAGTTCTGCCTCATCTGCTGTTAAAAGAGGGTTGTCTGTGGATTCTGGCCAAGAAGTGAAACGATTCAGGACAGCTACAGGAGCAATAAGTGCTGTAAGAAAAAATGAGCTTTTGTTCAGAGACTCTGAAATTATAACCTGCACAGACTAAGCAATTTAGTGTAATTGTTTTTTCCACATAACTTGAAACTCACTGAATTGAAGGTTATACTTATAGAAAATATTTTAAATCTGTTCTGCTTGTTGTTATCCTTCTTCAGTGTTGCTCACGGTTTTTGTGGTTTGTATACCCGCAGGTATTTGGACGTAGCCAGTCCTTGCCAGGAGCTGATGCGCTTCTTTCCAAGCCGATTGACAAGCAGCATACCGATACAGTCGTGAATTTCTTGATTAGAATTGCTTGCCAGGTAGTGTGTTCGTTCTGATGCCCAAATACCAGTGTGGTTTTGGTAGCCAAATCCATAAACCCCTCTTTTCATAAGAGTTCTTCTGTGCTCGGGTTATTCTAGTGTTTGGATACTCCTTTTGCTGAAAGGATAGAAACTTTAATGTGAAATAGTACAAAAAGTAACATGTTTTTATTTTGAGGAGGAAAGAAGTTGAATTTTGTAACCAGTTTCTGCATGTTTTTCATTTCACAAATGATGGCTGTTATTCATGAGGAATGCTTTAGCTTCTTATTTTTGGTATTGTGTTGTTTATAGCTTGATGCAAGGAGCGTGCGCTTTGGAATTTAAACTTTAAATGTGAATGGTTGCCATCCACATTTTGAAATTGAAAGAGTCTTCATTTTACTGTGCTGTTGATCACTTCTAGCATTTTGTTTGTTCTTTACTTTCTCTTCTCAAGCAAGTACTATATCAGGAGTGACGTGATTGAAATAAACGTGGCTAGTGGAATTTGTCTGGAGCCAGGCAAAGACTTCCAAAAGTTCCCCTAAGTGTTTTTTCTTAATTTGTTTATATATTTGCCTGATGCTGCAAAGTATGTTTGTTCTATTGCCTAGATTTAATGGCACAAATATTTGACCCCAAACCTAAAGAATATTTAGAGAGTTCAGTAGGGAAAGACTGTGTCAATTGCATATCTAAGGATAATGTTTGTGGTTGTATTTTCAAGGTCAAATACATGGAATTACTTCTTTTCACGCAGCATGTAGAACTAAAGCTTTTCACCTTAATTTTGTTAAGAATTAACTTTTCTAGAGTGGGGAAAATTAGCTGGGTGTAGCTCAAAGCTGACAAATCTTATGGCTTCTGCGGCAGCCGCTGCTGGTAAGTGACATGGGATTTTACACACCACAGTCCATTGCACAGAAGCGACGTGCTCTTGCAGTCTACAGATGACTTGAGTAAAGAGCTACGTATGTTTATGGATACCTTGCAAACAGAAAAGATTAACTGTCTTGGGCATGTTCACAGTTGTGGTAATAAAGGATGGGATTTAATTTTTTTTTAAATATACCTTTGATGGGTGATTTGGGGTAATTAGCTTGCAGTTTAGACACCAGTTCTGATGTTTACTATTAGTTGTCAGCTTTTCATGCAGTTAAAATACTCTGTGACTACACTGATAAAACTACTTAAGCTCATCCATTTCAGAAATAAGAAATTATATGCTTGCTTGGAATGCATAATAAATTAATGAGTTGGTTACAAAAGGGTGTCATTTTCTTAACTCTGATGAATTGCTAGGTAAATGACAACTCAAACACTGCTGGATCTCCTGGGGAATTGCTGTCTCGCCGCTGCGTCAACCTTCTGAAGACAGCTTTACGACCAGACATGTGGCCAAAATCGGAACTGAAGTTGCAGTGGTTTGATAAGCTGCTAATGACTGTGGTGGGTAACATTCTAGTCCTGTAGGTCTTGAGGTTTTACTAGCACATATGTTGACAGAATACTAGCCATCTCTGGGTACTGATTTTTACAGTCTTAATATTTTCTTCTTGGTAGTGAGATACATAAATTAAGTGTGTGAATTGCATCAGTGGTTACCATTTGTATAGCTGCAGTACTTACAAATAGTAAAATAGACTTGGGAGGAGGTGGAATAACTGCCTGTATTTGATTTTGGAATAGGTTATAGTTTGCTGATTTGGATGGCCTACTGGTTGGTGCCCTTTTTTTTTTTTTTTTTTTTTTTGTTAGTAGGAAGTTTTACAAATTGAGATTGATTTTTGTGTGTTCCTAGTTTTCTGCCTACATTATGGTAGAGTGAAGTTCACTGAAAGGCTAGCTTCCTGTATTTGATGATACAACCTATTTTGTTTATCATCTGTATGCTGTTTGTGTGCTTTTTGCCATATAATAAGCTTTTCTACACCTACTTTATTTGTATCATACTGTTTAATAGACTAGCAACTCTTACTTTGTTAAACTTTTAGGAGGTCTCTTGATGTCACTTTTCTGTTTCTTTGAATAAAGGATTAATATATCCTACTTTTGGAAACTTTAAAATGTCCAAGATTACGTGAAAATTCACCGTGGCAAATTTTTCTAAGTGTGCTATACTTTTATAATGCTGCTGTCTTTGGGGAGATAGTCCTTGAAAGGGCAAGTATCTACTTTCATCCTCCTTTCCTTCTCTTGGAAGAGTTTTTGATGTGGCTCATATTTGGTTTGGGTTTCAAATCGTTGATAGTGCTCCAGGGAGCTCATATTTGTTGCTTAGCTCATCTTTTCCCAAGTAGTGTGCAACCTGAGTGAAAACTGCCATTTAAATTCATAATATTTTTTTCCTGTTGATGGCATTTGACAGCCTACAACAGGAAGAACTGCTGGCAGTGGTGACCATTATTGCACGAGGGAGGATTTATCTCCTAGTCTTCCTCACTTGCACAGTTGCAAAGGTGTTTCAGTGCCAGGTGGCGGAGGCTGGGCAGTAACAGCAGTTTGACTTCAGGCAAGTCCTGGCTTCGAGCGCTTTCTCTGCGCTTCAGCCAGAGGAAGCTGTGAGTATCTGCGTGCTGCCTGCTGAAGGGCTACACTGGTGTACGGACCGGCGTTGTCCTCCCTTTCGGGAACACGGGGGAAGATGGGGGAGGTGTAAAAACAACATTAGAGACTGCAATTCAGAGATGCTTCCAGAATGTCAACTGCTGTCTATTTCCTCTGCCTTTTTCAGACAGATCTTCCAGTTTATCCTCTTCCATGAATTCGGGGGAGGTGGGCAAAGCGCACTGTATCTGAGAGCGAGCCAAAACCAAAGTCTAGCCCGCTCCACCTCCTTCCCCCAGCTCAGAACAAATGCACCTTGCCGCCCCTCAGACCTGAGGAAGGTGGACGTTGTTGATGTTTACTTAATACCAGGATGGGAGCCCTCTGAACAGGAATTTTTTAATCTTAATTTTATGCTATGTGGCATCAAGTTATACAAGAGGTTCAGAAAAAATAAGGCTTCTGCAGCAAACAGACTTACTGTCTTAATGGTCATTTCGTAGGTTTACAAAGATACGTCCAGGAATATTTCCTTTTCTTTTTTTTTTTTCTTTAGTTCCGCATAGCCTCTTTTCTAATCTTTAAGCTATAACTTACCACGGAATACGCTGGTTTAGCTCTTCACTGAAGGTCTCTCTCTGAAAGATGTTGACAAGGAGAATAAAGCATGATCCTCTGTCAAAAGCATTTCTAACCAGCAAGGCTTTGGGCAGCTTTCAAAACTGAGGATCACAAAAAACACTAGCAAGATCATACCTCTAAATGGCTAAGTAAAATTTTTAAGGTTAAAGATTTTAGTGCCTTGTATTTTACAGTTTTATATTGGATGACTTATCCAAAAGATCGATGTGAAACATTGCTAGTGTAGAAACCTCAACCTTATTACAGGATTCCAGCAGATTTGATCTGGGTTTACTAACCTGTGTAATATTTGTGTGATTTCCCCCCTCACTGTCTTTTTCTGTGTGTTCTCTTTAGGAGCAACCCAACCAGGCCAACTTTGCCAACATTTGCACTGGCTTAGAGGTCTTGAGTTTCCTGTTAACTGTGCTGCAGCCCCCTGCGATCCTGAGCAGCTTCAAGCCGCTGCAGCGAGGTGTCGCAGCCTGCATGACCTGTGGCAACACCAAGGTTTTGAGAGCAGTCCACAGTTTGCTTTCTCGCTTGATGGGTATTTTCCCCACGGAACCAAGTATGTGGTATTTTCTGTCTCCTTTTATCCTTTATTGCTGCATGACTTCAGTGCTTAAGGGCAGGGTGAAGACACTCTTTGCAACGTGCTAATATTTTGTTTTACGATTCCTGCATTTAATGGTCCATTTTAGCTTGCGCTTTCAACCTCTGTTTAAAAAAAGGAAAGCTGAAGTTAAGTAGTCCTGTGGAATACATCATTATCCATTGACATAAAAACTTAATAACCTGTGACTGTCATAACTTTGGTTGAAGAAATGCATGCTATAAATTTAATGTATTTTTTTGATTATACTTTTTCAGCTTCAGAACTGCAATTTTTAGTTGTTAAGCTTTGCTTTTTGCTAAAACAAGGAAAGGAGATAGAGTGTGAAAAGAAAGACAGTATGTAATATGCTGTGTCTTAATAGAAACTAGTTTAGATTACTCTTCTTTAAATTTTTTTTTAAGAAAAGATTTATCTCAGACTTCTCATCAAAGGAGTTATTCAGAAGTGGTGCAGTATTATAGAGATACATTGCTATATAGTAAAGCGGTTTCTATTAATGAGGGATCTGCTGGCGTTACCTTGTTTATTAGCCAGACGAGGTGCGGGTGATGGCATAGCTGACCCTGTGTTCACAGTGGGACTGTTCTCTGCCTGTTCCGTGGCTAACGTTACCGAAAGTTAACACAACTCTGTAAATGCTGCAGGTACCTCCAGTGTAGCTTCAAAGTACGAAGAGCTGGAGTGCCTTTACGCTGCCGTTGGAAAGGTTATTTATGAAGGACTTACTAATTACGAGAAAGCCACTAATGCTAACCCTTCTCAGCTCTTCGGTAAGTGTCCCATGTCTCTGGCAGACGTATGGGGAGTGCCGGTTAATGAGCGTGGTCTTTGTCACGAGCTTTTGTTTTCCCTAAGGAAATTGGGATCTGGCATTGTGCAGAGGGAGCTGTGGGAAGCATTTGGAACTAACCCACGGGATGAGCTTGGGGTGTCTGTCACCTGGGAAGAAAGGGGCTGGGGGTTCTTTCATTCTGTCTTCTCCTGGTAGCTGACTTGGGAGCAGTCGTTGGAAGCGGGGAGCTGCAGCAGGGCTAGATGGAAGCTTGCTGGATTCAGAGTGCTCAGGAAAAAGATGTAGCATTCAGATTAACCAAAATGTAAAGTAAAAGTTACCGGAAACTTGGTACGTGGAAAAACCAAAACCCTGCTGGTACTACTCGGAGAGACAATAGAATAGTTCGTGGAATCTGTGTAAACATCCTTCACGTCATTGCCTTCTGCTTTCCTTTTCAGTTGTTTTTAAAGCCTCACTTATCAGATTTAAATAGTGTAGGACGATTTATGTATTTATAGGTCTTGAATTCTCACTTACTAAGAAATTACAAAAGTACTGTTTTTCTTGAGTGAGCAAGTCTGAATTTTTAGCATGTGCCATTCTGAAGAGCTGGAATCTTTGTGTTACTCATGTTACTGGTAGAGAGCTCAGCTACCTATTGCAATGACACAGATATGTTGGAGTAATACGATTTGGCCCAGAACTGGTTATGTTGGTAATACAGACCTGAAATTGCACAGTTTCGGAAAACGTGCTGATTTAAATGGCAGATGTCCTTCACTGTTTTGCTCTGCGATCTCTGTAGATATCCGTAATTTCGCTGTGGGAATTGCCTTTCGGCAGATGTCAGCATGGGCTTGACAACAAACTAACCAGGAAGGATGTTTCTTACCCTTTGTCCAGAGCTCCCTTCCAAGCAGCGCTACCGTCTAACCGTCAGGTGGTGCAAGTCTTACCAGTTCTGCGTTTAAGAGGCTGAACTTTGTGTGCCAGGTTTTCTGCACACCTGAGCAGGAAAAGAAGGAAAAACTGTAGAAGCAGCCATTCAAGGAACAAAGCAGGCTTCTTGAATGCCGAAGTTGCAGTAAGGAGAGGTTAGCTGTTGGTTTTCAGAGGATACCGTTGGGTAGGATGGGTGTACTTTTTTTAGAGTGCAGTATTTCAGAGCACAGCTATTGCTAAAACGGGTTGGTTTGCATGTATATGGGTAAGCTTCTCTTGGGACAGGCGTTGTTAACAACTCGGTAATTTGAAGGCACTGGGACCTTGTAGGCATCCTGAATTTGTAAACTGCGCCGAAATTACTTGTTTCAATAGTGTTAACGTCTTCAATCTACAATAACTGATTTATGAAACTATGAAGTTTCTAGATTAGAAAACCCAGATTGTGTATTTATTCCTTATTTTTAATTACTAAACCCAACCCTATTCATGTGAAAGTTTTGCTACTAAAACAAACATGCAGCTTTAGCAGTAGGTTCATTTTGCCTCATTAACTATATATCTATCTGTCTATCTATCTATGTTAGTTTTTTAAGGCCTTGGAGAAGTATCTGCTCTCAGTTCCTCTCCTCCTGTCCTCCCTTTCTCCCTCTTGCCCTCCCTCACACACTTATGTACAGAACTTTCAAATATTTTGATTAATGCAAAAATAACTTTTTGGTCTTAGACTGAAGACTAAAGTTTAGTCTAAAGTTGAGACTGAAATGCTTCTTCAAATCTCTTCAGATTTCTAGTCTTTGTAAGTTGGGTAGTGTCATACCTCTGTCACGGCAGGACAAAATTCAGGTAGAACATTTCCCGTGCTCTTTCACAGAATGAGCACATCCACACTGAAAACCTGCGTCTTACTCCTGTCGTGCTCAACAGGAGCGTTATTCCTAAGTGTTGGTTTTATCCACAGGCACTTTAATGATTCTGAAGTCGGCGTGCAGTAACAACCCCAGCTATATCGACAGGCTGATCTCGGTGTTCATGCGCTCTCTGCAGAAGATGGTCAGGGAGCACCTAAACCCCCAGGCTGCAGCAGGCACAGCAGAAGCAAATACGGGTATTGCATTCTGTAGTCTCGGGGTGCTAACGATTAGAAGTGTCGCAAGGCATTACAATCTTTTCATCCTAAAGGGATTCAAATGGTTTTGTAGGGTTCTGTGTGCATTCTCACCCATTGAAAAATACTTCAGCATTAGTGGGAAAAATATTACTGAGGTGTTGAAGGATTAAAATACACTTTGAGTTCCTGTTTCTTGCTTAATACATGAATTTCAGTATTAAACCAAACAGTTAATGGTTAGTGAATGTTTGTTGAGCTACGGCATATATAAAAATACTGAAATTATTTTATTCTTGAAGAGTTTACAGTGCTGAGGAGGGAGGGGGTGTATTTTTTTTTGATTGTTCTGTGCTTTCACTTTTTTTTTTAATTTTTTTTTTTTTTTACTTCTTCCTATCTGATAATTTAATGAGCAGTTGTTCCAATAGTAACTTGTTGGAGCTGATACTTTTGTTTAATTAACGTTAGCATTTATCTTAAAATGGCATCTCTTTCACTCTGTACGATTCTGTCTATCATCAAATGAATTACGTCGTGAGTCATTGAAAAAAAATCAGATGTTCTTGTAGAAGAAAATTCAGTGCTAGTAAAGAGCTCTCTAATTTATTAATGGAAAAGCTACTGAAGAAAACACTTGGAAAGAATTGCTGCTGTTAGATTCCCAGCCCGTGTTTTAATTAAGTAAATGAGAACCTTGTGAATTTTATTAAAACCGAGAAACAATTGGAAAACTATTAAAGTTGACAGATAAGCAGGCCAGGAAATGAAGAGAACTGAGTAGGTGTGCTGCATGTGCAGTATTTCAGTCTTGCGGTTTTTCAGAACTGGGGCTCTGTAATACCTTTTAGCAAAGACCCACTGAAATGCAGCCACACGGGCTGGCCTTAAGGACTTTGAATGGATTTGGGGTTGTTTTTGGAAAGAGTCTGTCCCAATTGTTGAGGAATGGAAAGCAGTCATGCTGAAAACATTACTTCTAGGGATATATTTCCAGGTAACAGATACTGTTGTTGCTATTTTAAAAACTACGGTATCTTACCTTGACAATTTCTTTACTAGGTGTCTTCTAGGTGTACACACAATTCTAATCCGTCTTCGTTCATCCGCAGCAGGTACAAGTGAGCTGGTAATGCTAAGCCTGGATCTTGTGAAAACTCGCCTGGCTGTGATGAGCATGGAAATGAGGAAAAACTTTATACAAGCTATTCTAACGTCTCTCATTGAAAAATCCACTGATGCCAAAATTCTTCGTGCAGTGGTAAAAATAGTGGAAGAATGGGTGAAAAACAATTCCCCAATGGCAGCTAATCAGGTAAATTGAGAAGATAAAATCATTATTGCTCTCAAAAAGTTAAACAACTATAAATCCTCAGGTTTTGACAGTGAGGTTTGTAAGGATCTCGGAATGTGTTTAGATGCCCACAATGAGGTTTGGAATATTTTGCATCCCCCGTGAAAGTAACTGGAGCTAAAGGTGCTTAGCGTTTTCTAGGCTTCTATGAGATGTTTGATCCTGAATGCTGTTTTGCTGAGAACTTGTTTTAAAGTAAAAGTTTTAAAATACGTTTCACATTAACTTGGATAGAGAGATCCTTCAGGAGGAGGATGACTAATGCTGGTTTAAATCAGGTTATTCCTGTAACGTTTTGTGGCCTCCGCAATTTGACGTATTTTCTGCTAGAGTTGAGTACTTGACAATCTAGTGCTATATAAAAGGACCTACGCTTTTAAAAACATGCGTTAGATCTTGTAATCATTGAAAAACTTAAACCTGTTTTTAGTCATGATTTTAAAATTCTCTAGCATATATTAGAAGGATAAATGCTTGAGTTATTTTTCTTTTCAAGAACTGTGACCTACCAAGCTGTTGTTCAGTACTTCAGAAGTGGAAGAGTGATGTAAAGGGTGGCTGAGGTGTACTTTGAATGTGCCAGTTCTCTGCTTGTTTTAAGATGAATTGACAAAATTAATCATGTCTTCTTTTAACCCAGACACCCACTCTCCGGGAGAAGTCCATTTTACTGGTGAAAATGATGACTTACATTGAAAAGCGTTTTCCAGAAGACCTTGAATTAAATGCCCAGTTCTTAGACCTTGTTAACTATGTCTATAGGTAATTATAGCAATTAATCATTTATTGCAGCTTATTGGTTCATAATTTGTACCATATATGACCTTTATAACATGCCATCAATCTTTTTAGGTCTGAATTAAGTGATTTACACCCCCCCAAACTGCAAAATCAGTTCGTTTCACTGAGACGACAATATGTATTTATGAAAGACAACTTGAAAGTAGAAGTTCCTCAGAAAGGTTTTTCTTTTTGGCTCTACTAAAATATCTCACTGCCCCAGCGTCTTCCTTTCCCAAGATACCAGGGCATCCTCGTAGCTGATTGTATCGGAACACTGTGCTGACTGCTGAAATCTGTCTGTCTTCCCACATCTGTAGGGTATAAGGACGTTCATTTTTGCTCTTGGAAACTTATTGCAAATAATTCTTACAGGAGAGTTACTTGGCTAGCTAAACTGGCAGGTTTTGTAATATGATGAAATAATGAAGATAGTTACCTTATTAAATACCTGGCTTTTTTGGATTTTGTGCTGATGATTCACATTATTTTGAGTTACTCTTTGCTGCTGTTCTGTTTTCTGGCCAACTGTGCAAAGCCCTCTTGGCAGGGGCTGTGCAATGCCATCTGGCATTTCAAACAAGATACAGGGGTGGCTGGAATTATTTCACAATTATGATAAGATTTTACCCCGAAAGAGTTTTTATGGTAGTTTTGGGGCAGTTTTCTGACAAGCAGCAATATTTTCTTTGCTGTTTCTCTCAAAATGCTGCACCTGGATGCATGTCGCATCCTGTGGGCTTCTACAGAATGTCACCTCTCGAGTTTTAGCATTTCATGTACAAACCCTAGAAGACTTCTCTTTCTAATGTCTCTGTCATTTCATCTTCATTCATTTTAGGGATGAGAATCTTTCGGGTAGCGAACTTACTGCTAAACTGGAGCCAGCCTTTCTTTCGGGTTTGCGTTGTGCCCAGCCACTCATACGAGCCAAATTTTTTGAGGTCTTTGACAATTCTATGAAACGTCGTGTTTATGAGCGCCTGCTATACGTGACCTGTTCTCAAAACTGGGAAGCAATGGGAAATCACTTTTGGATAAAACAGTGCATCGAGGTAGGGAAATTATTTCTATCAGAAATACAATTATAATTTGAGAAATATATTATATTCCCCGTTTTTCTTGGCTGTGTGTAAAAGCATTACGCAACGTATGTCTTGTAGTATGTATTATCTGTATTAAAGCTAAAAATACCAAGTCTGCTGCCTCAGATATTTCCAGCGGTGCTAAAAATAAATACATTGTCTAAGTCATGAAGTATTGTGCTGATATTTGGAAAGTGGCTTTAATATCAGCCTTTAAAATCTATTTTCTCTGCAAAAAGCTTAATGACCAGCTTAAGACTTCTTAAGAAAATCCAGCTCTTATAAATGATGGTGATTGTAAAAAAAACTAACAAACAAACAAAAAAAAAAACCAAACAAAAAAACCCCCAAGAACTGCTGTAGTAGATGATTTCAAGAAAAGTGTTAAGGCCGGAGTGTCTGCGCTGGTGGTATGACAACCGTTAGGTGGGATTGCACTGAGATGAAATTGCATTGTTGGCTGGTTTATTTAAAAGTAGGTGGGACATGAGCTGATTGAGGGCACAAGTGTTCAAAAGTTCAAAATACAGAATTTAGGCATAGAAGGTACCTATTTCTTCCTGAAGGTATTCAAAATGAACTTCAAAATGGTGACAAAATGGGATCAGATTAAGTGTATTTGTTTTAGTGTATTTCTTGAATAAAGGTGATAAACAGGCCTTGAATATATTATTGCAACTCTTATCTTGCTGATAAATATTAAACCATAGTGATTTTTTTCCTTGAAGTACTACAGCAAAATGTATATTTAAAAATTCTCTTTGCTTTTTAATGTCTTAGCTGCTGTTGGCGGTGTGCGAGAGAAACACTACGATTGGGACGAGCTGCCAGGGTGCTATGCTGCCCTCCATCACCAACGTTATCAACCTTGCTGACAGTCACGACAGAGCGGCCTTCGCGATGGTGACCCACGTCAAGCAAGAGCCCCGTGAAAGGGAAAACAGTGAATCCAAAGAAGAGGTAACTTACAGAAAATACTGTAGAAGCATAAATCTTTTTGATGCAATATAGCTCTTCCGAGTTTCTCATCAAATTGGTTTGGAGAATATGTCTTGAAGATGACATGCACAAATTGTTCAGAGTATCTGGGTTTAATGCATTGCGGCTTAACCATGGCTGTGTTTCTCAGAGCTCGCGTTCAGTCATTTAGCCTTTTCTTTAGTGCTATAGCAATTCTACATCTGAACCTGAAGAACTAGCAGGAACAAATAGTGAGACCTGAAATAAGTTGGTTGGAAGGGTATTTTGTATTTGTTTGAAAAAAAGCAAAAGTACTTAGAGAATACCTGCACGCTCTGAGTTGTTTCCTTCTGTATAGGATGTTGAAATAGACATTGAATTGGCTCCGGGAGACCAGACCAGTACACCTAAAACTAAGGAGCTTTCTGAGAAGGACATTGGCAATCAGCTGCACATGTTGACCAACCGGCATGACAAGTTCCTGGACTCTCTTCGGGAAGTGAAGGTTGGTACAGGTCGTTGGTTTCCTGACAAATCGTTTTAATACTGAAATCTTCAAACTGACCTTTTCGGGGTTTTTTTTGGTGTTTTTTTTTTTTTTTTTTTTTTTCATTTATCTGACACTTCTGATTTTTTAGCTGATTTTTTTTCTGTAGAGATCTGTTATGATCTGATGTAATTTCTTGTTTGCATAGGGTGAAAAATTCTTAAGCGCTAGTTGTTACTGTATTGCTTTTCTATAAGGTTAATTTCATCCTCCTGCACCTCTACGTGTATTTTAACTTTCAGTTAAGAAAATAGTGATAGCAAAGACAGAGATCAAAAAAGTGTATCGGCATCTTATGTTTAAATAATTTCTAAGAAGATAATTTTAGCTGAATGCTATGTTGAAATAATTGTCACAGGAGTAACAGCTCTGTCCAATTAACTTGATCATTGCTGTTACCAAAGTCATCAACTTCTTTCCCTTTTTTTTTTTTTTTTTTAAATGGTTACAGTAATGAATCGGAGTCTCAGTCAACATGAAAACAAGATTACATTCTTGTTACAGGAGTCAGTATTGCTAAAGGAAACAGAGTTTTGCTGTGTTGGTTGGAAAAAGCATTTGTATTACTGCTTAAACAACTGTATAACCGTGCACCGGATAGCCATAGTATTCATTGTATTTTTCCCATTTCTCTTTTTGTTTCTAGACTGGAGCGTTGCTGAGTGCCTTTGTTCAATTATGTCATATTTCTACACCATTAGCAGAGAAGACTTGGATACAGCTTTTTTCACGACTTTGGAAAATCTTGTCTGACAGACAGCAACACGTGAGAATCTCTCTCCTCTTTGTAAATGACTGGTGTTTCAGGAAAACGTATTTGTGTGAGAAATGACTTGTTCCCTTGCTTTGAGAAGTTTGCCTTTCTTCGTGACTAGTGAGTGCTGTATACCTCTATCAATACATCTTTAGAAATAAATAGGGCCCTTCAACTTACAAAGAGAAATACACTTATCAAATGATTGTTCCCTGTATTAACAAGATTTTTAATCTAAATTCTCCAATTGAGGAATAGGAATGAATGGGTAACTAACCTTTATGGTTTTTTTTCTAGGCTCTGGCAGGTGAAATAAGCCCTTTCTTGTGCAGTGGGAGCCATCAGGTACAGCGAGATTGCCAGCCCAGCGCGCTGAACTGCTTTGTGGAAGCAATGTCACAGTGTGTTCCTCCCATTCCCATCAGACCTTGTGTCCTGAAATACTTGGGTAAAACTCACAACCTCTGGTTTCGTTCTACACTGATGCTGGAACATCAAGCCTTTGAGAAAGGACTGAGTCTACAAATAAAGCCTAAACAGACAACAGAATTTTATGAGCAGGAGAGCATAACTCCTCCTCAACAGGTAGTGTTGCATTAATTGAAATACCTTACGAAATGTGAAGAGAAAAACACAGTGACAGTATGGTACAATAGTATCATAGAATCATTTAGGCTGAAAAAGACCCTTAAGATCATTGAGTCCAACTGTAAATCCAGGACTGCCAAACCCACCTCTAAACCATGTCCCTCAGCACTTAAATCCCTCCAGGGATGGCGACACCACCACTGCCCTGGGCAGCCTGTTCCAGTGCTTGACAGCCCTTTCAGTGAAGAAATTTCTCCTAATATCCATCCTAAACCTCCCCTGGCGCAACTTGAGGCCGTTTCCCCTTGTCCCATGGCCTGTTCCTTGGGAGCAGAGCCCGACCCCCCCTGGCTGCCCCCTCTTTTCAGGGAGCTGTAGAGAGCGAGAAGGTCTGCCCTCAGCCCCCTTTTCTCCAGGCTGGACACCCCCAGCTCCCTCAGCCGCTCCTCGCAGGACTTGTGCTCCAGACCCTTCACCAGCTCCGTTGCCCTTCTCTGGACGGGCTCCAGCCCCTCGATGTCTTTCCTGTCATGAATGGCCCAAAACTGGACACAGTGCTCGAGGTGGGGCCTCACTTGTGCCCAGTACAGGGGGACTGTCCCTTCTAAATATCTGTATTTAGAAGCTTGTTAAAGTAGTGCCAAATCTTTTTATTTTTTTTTTTTTTAAATTCAGTGAAGAAATTTCTATCCTTGTGTGTTTGTGACTGCAGCCACTTGCAGCATTGACTACTTCATGTCTTACCTACTTCTTATGCTTTTCTTTCATCTGTCATTGATATTTTCGTATTTTTCTCTTTCTCCCTGTTTTCCATCTGGTTTTGACACCTTTTGACACAATTCTCTGCAGCACTGTAGAACTAGATGAACCCATTTCTGCCCCTCATTTCAAATCTTGAGTAGAAGTCTGTATTGTCTCTGTCTCCCTCAAAGGGCGTGTGCTTTCCCTAATCAAGTCTCTTGGTATATGACCTCGAAGAATTACCGACTAAACAAAATGGAGTTCCCTATAAACAGGCTGCTGTTTAGCCGTCTGTTGGGTCATTATGATCTACCTTGGCATGTTTGTGATCAGCTGAGGAAGCTAAATATTACAGATTCTCTTTACATTAAAGACAGAGTAGTTGGCTTGTTAAACCAGTCTTGTTTTCTATGATTTGATCTCATCTATTAGGGAAGACAGGCAAGAATCAAGGTACAAGGCACAGGGGTGTGTTTGTCATGTACTGCAGGGTTGTTCTTCTCTCTACTTGGTGCTTAGTAATTGCTTGTCTTCCAGAGTTTTAAGAAGAGTTTATATAAATGCTTCTCCGTTTCCATGTCTTTCTCGGTTTGCCTCGGTGTAGATCGTGTGGTTTGGCTGTCTACTGTGCTTTCTAACGACCGCTTGACTCTCTGCTTGGCGTTCCAGGAAATCCTGGATTCCCTTGCTGAGCTCTACTCTCTGCTACAAGAGGAGGACATGTGGGCTGGACTGTGGCAGAAACGCTGCAAATTCCCAGAGACAGCAACAGCTATTGCCTATGAACAACACGGCTTTTTTGAACAGGTACGCTCGTGATATTGGAAAGGGTTTGAGTAGTTTCACTCTCAATGATTATTCTGGTCATCAAGAAAATATTCTGAATGTTAATAAACAACTTAAGCCTTCTAAAATAGGAAGTGCCATGGCTTCTCTACTGGCTGAAGTAGTAGGTTAAGGCCATGTAATACCTACATAAGGTGAGATTTTTCAGCGTATCGATTGGTTTTTCGTGACACTTGTAAAGCTGCCAAATAATGACTATATTCACGAATGAGTTAATACACTTCATATATTTTTAAACTTAGAATTTATAAAAATTTTATTACTTCTTTTTTTAAAAGAAAAGAAAGTTGAATTAATGTTTATATAGTAGATGGAAAAATAAAATCTAATTCTATTTAGGCACAAGAAACTTACGAAAAAGCAATGGAAAAGGCTAAAAAAGAGCATGAACGGAACAACGCTTCCCCTTCGATCTTCCCTGAGTATCAGCTGTGGGAAGACCATTGGATTCGGTAAGACTTTAAAGCTGAAGTAGAACAAGTATTTTTACCCTGCAACAGAAGTAAAACACCCTGTTGATTTAAAGCATTAGTTACGAGAATGAACTTAGCTCAGGCCTTAGCTCAGATACAGGGGAAACTTAAGGGAATAAAAAAAGCTATATTTTTATTCCCTTAAGACCTTCAAAAGTGATATGCCTGAAGCATTACAAAAATGTAATTTGCTATTCATGGAAAAGACTGGAGCTAAAATTTGTTTTTCCTTTTTAAAATGATTGTTCTGGGAGACACAAAATGCAGCTCTTCCCTGTTCACAGATTTCTGTGTTATAACTGGTAATAAATAAAATAAAAAAAATAATCCTCCCATCTGGATAAAACTTCTGCAGTGCTTGCAGAACTATTCGCAGACAAACAAATATGCAGATAATAGTCTGATACCCAACATTAATAGTTACTTTTGTTGAAATTTTATTTTTTTGATAACCAAACTGAGAATGCTGTTGACTTTCTTAGTTGCTCAAAGGAATTGAACCAGTGGGAACCTTTGACAGAATATGGCCAATCAAAAGGTCACATAAATCCTTACCTAGTCCTGGAATGTGCATGGAGGGTCTCAAACTGGACTGCCATGAAGGAGGCTCTGGTGCAGGTGAGTGAGGGCTTTTGACGCTAATATTTATTAGTTTCTTTGTTTATTTTAGTGATGCAGTTCTACAAGCCAGCCTTGCACTTCAGTTCGCACCTGGGTGTTGTGGCACTTGAAGCACGTCATTTCCACAGACAGGCGTGCTTCTCTTTTCGCTCTCTTTATAAAGCTGTGCTGTGTGACAAATTTAGCCGGGGCAACTGAAAGATACGGTGCATGGTAACGAGTCATTAAAAAGCAACAAATGCTTGCCACAGAAGTGTGTGCCAGCAGGGACATGTGGAGGAATTAAAAATGCAAGTATATGGTATTGTGTCTGTCGTCTTTTGTTTTAAGTACTCAAATATGTTATTACTGCAGATGAACTGCTAGATTTCTGACTTTATTCTCACTTTGAGTTTACTTTTGCTCCATTTAACGTAAGGCTCATTTGATTTTGCAATGTATCCTTTACATACAATTTTAAAATCTGTTGGGAGCACCAGAAGTTGGAGCCCATGTGGCTGGGACTGGACAGCGGAGGCCTAATGAGCGGTGAGGGAAAAGACGAGTCTGTAATGAACGTCAGGCGATGAGCCTGAGCTTGGGAAGCAACGAGAAGAGTATGAGGTTGGAGGAGCACACGATTGTCCAGGAGTGACAGGGGTACCTGGGTAAATGGGCTGAAGCAAGAAGTTGAAGAAAGTGATTTCTTTTGAGAGAAGTGTAAAGCACTTGGTGAAACTGCAGAGGGGAGAGAGGCCTTGGGTCAAACGTTGAGAGTGCATCAACGAGACTGGCTTTGAGGCTGAGCTGACTGGCAAGGAGAGGGATGGGGACAGGACTTGGACAAGATCACCAGGATTAAAGGAAGGGATAGGTTCCTTCTGGGGGAGAAAATACTTTGATTCTGCCAAAGTAGGTTTATAAAGTAAATAGAATCATAATGCATAAGCACAAGGGCATGCTTACATTTTAGATTATTGACTTGAAGCGTGTTCTCCAAACGATTTTTTGTGCGTGTAATCTAATACTAGAAAGCATACAAGTAGAAATACCCACACCGCTTATAAGGAGTAGCTTTTGTGAAGTGACACTGTTTAAATCTACAGTCTTTACTCAAAAAATGAAGCTAAAAGCTATTTTTATGTCTTCTCAAATTGTGACAAATTGTGATGAGTTTTGTGCTAGAAGTAAATATCATGATGATTATACAGACTTCTAGATATATCTGTGTATGACAGAGTGCTGAGGCTTCGAGACAGCACTACTAGTGGGAATTCACAGAATGGTTTGGGTTGGAGGGGACCTTAGAGACCATCTCATTGCTCCCCCTGCCCTGGGCAGGGACACCTCCCACTAGGTCAGGTTGCTAAAAGCCCCATCCAGCAGTTGTTTCCTGTAAGCTCCTTATCTGGTGTTCTGTGGAATCAGAAATCTTGAGTTTGGAATTTTTCTGATGTTCCGAGGTTTCCTCAGAAGCTTAATGAATCGATGATTATACTTTTATAGTTTAATGTAGAGTTTACAGAGCCATAAAACAGTTTGAGTTGGAAGGGACTTCTGGAGGTCATCTGGTGCAGTGCTCCACGTGGAGCCTTGTCTAGTAGAGTTTTAGAATCTCTAAGAACTGAGATGCCCCAGCCTTCCTGGGCACGTTCTTCAGCTGAAGTAGCATAGATGTGCCCTGCCGGTTCTATGTTGTTTTAGAAGCCAGCACGGTTGGTACTCAGCTGCTTATGTTAGAACCTAAGGAGCTTGTGTATGGCGAGTGAGGTAGTTATCATCTTCCTTTGGTAACGGACAATACGTATTGTTTGTACTTTCCTGCTATTGACCTTCCCGATTCATTATGGAGTTCATTACTGTGTTCGGCTTGTAATTCATTTTGCTGAGCAGCATGCACTTGTAAAACATTTAACCTTCCCTTTGTCCTTTCCTGGTTTCACTCCTGAGACTGTGTATTCCGCACTATCCGTGTGTGTGGTGAATGAACGCGCCGTGACATCTCGCTGCTGTGGCACAGTTTGAAGGCAGAGGGCACACTACCTACAGAAAATAACGCTGCGAAAGGTTTAAATCTGGAAGATCTTTCTTCTTTCCAAGTGTTCATAAACAATTTTCTTTTTGCGAATGAAGTTTCAGTGGCTAGGGAAACATGACGTAAATGACCCCTCTGTTTTCTGAAAAGATGCAACAGAAAATACATAGTTGGTATTTTTATCTGAGAGCAAATTCGGACGAATTTTTCCACATGCAAAAAGCTGGCCGTATTTAGGTAACTTCCTCCCTGCCCTCTCTTAGGCATCTTCTCCCAGCTGCTTTAAGAACCCTCCCGTGTGGATAAGCTGGCGGTTATTGCTCTTGAGGCTGCTACGAACTCTCAGGCTGTACAGGCATCGCGGGCTGCTGGGGACAAATGACAGGTCTCGGTGTCGGAGTCACCAGTGGATCTTTCTGGGATTTTTTTCTTAGCTTTATATGTGGTATCACTGTGCTATATAAGATTGAAAACTTTGGGGTGGCTTTTTTTAATTTTAAGTAAATATACCCTCTTTTCCTGGTAGGTAGAGGAGTTTGTCTGTGATTAGTTGAGGTAGGAACATAAAGCAGATGTAGAACTGCCCTCTGAAAGGTGAGAATACTGCATGAAATCCCAACTGAGAGGCGCTTGCTCATCTGCACTGCACCGTTGCTATCGAGTGTGACGCCACTGCCGTTGCCAGAGTTTGGAATAAGGGGTGAACAGAATATTTAAAATACATAGTTTTACTGACAAAGCTCCGAGCAGAGCCTTAGGCAGTGTTTTTTCATATTGCAGAGAGAGAGCCAGAAGAATTAGTCCCTCACTTAACTGGGGTTTGTTGTTTCATCAGTCCTGTTTAAGTTTTGAACCAGTACCTACCAGTTAATAGTATTGCATATCGAATTGGCAGTTGACTGTCTAGTTTCATAATATTTGCAAAGGATAAAACATGATTATGAAAAATGCTGAGCATTCTTTAATTCCAGTATCTTGCAGGACTAAGTTCCTGTATGCAAATATCCTGTCAGCATGCTTCGTTGTGACAGCTTAGTCTCGCCTGGCAAATATGCTGAGTTATGTCTCACTTTCTTCAAAATCTGAATATTAAATTTTTTAAATGTAGTGTGTTTATTCTTTTGTAACACTTTCTTTTGCCAGAAGGGAAAATAGGTAGATGCAGTCAATATGTTTGCTTTAAAGGCTAAACTATGAAAACAGTAGTTGTTTAATTAATTAAAAGTAGTATTGTCTTTTGATGGAACCTGAATAAAGGGTGTCCAACCATTGCAACATCTGAAATGAAATTTTTCAGTATTTGTAGTACTGATGGTTCCAATTAAATAGGTGTCTCTAAAGATGGATTTTATCATTTATCAGCCCATGTGAAGCCAAATCTTTAAGTTGTGAGCTGCATATGCGACAAAAATTATCTTATAGGTTATATTTAGATTTTAATTAACTACTTTTGTTCTTACAACAAGTGGTGTTTTGTGTCCTACTGACGTACGCAACTTCAGTGGCTAATTGTAGAAATAACATTATTTGAGAAACCCTTAAAGCCAAAATAAGAACTGTGTTGTACAGTATATTATAAACTTGAGTTGGAGCAGAATGAAACGGCTCATGTCTGACAGGTTCTGGGTTTGGAGACTGGCAAGTTGAGTGGAAGTGACAACCACGAGTAACGGCCGAGGTGCTTTAGCTGCAGTTATATTAACTGAGCTATTTTCAGTAATGAGCCATGCGCTAAACGACTAAGGAGAAGATGCTGCTGAAGCCATAAATGGAGCTTTTGTGGCTCTACTCAGAGTCTTGTAAAAGTGTTGGGACACGTTTGCGTAAGTATTAGCATGGGAAAGAGTATTTGCTTCTATGCTGCTGTACTCGCCGCTCCGATTTCATTGATATTCTTTAATGTGGCTGTTTTCTATCAAGTTCCGTGGTTGATTCAAAAGAGGGGTCAGAAAGGATGGCAAATATGTGTCAGTTTTTGTAAATCTTTGTGAAACATTTTTAATAATCTACCTATTAAAGTTGAGCTATTAAAATAGCAAGTGGCCTTTGATAGGACCCAAGACTCATTTCCATTTGCTCACATTGCCATTGTGTTTAATGATCCAGTAGATAATGTAATAAAGAAAGAGATTATTTTCACTGTGTAAGTGTAAGGTTGCTACCTCGCAGTTTCTCTTTGCTGGCTCAGGCGTAAAAGTCAGTTGAGGATAACAGAAATAACAACTGTAATGGTAAGGTACGGCACATCAACCAGAGGAGAACGCAGAGGGCTTTCGTGCTGCATACCAAACCATAAAGGGTTTGAGGTGAAGTGGACCAAAGAGAAGTCAAAAAGTAGTAGATTTCAGGCCCACAGTGTCATACCCCTTGAAGTTTGATCCGTACTAGCCTTGTTTCCGTCCCATTTCCAGGTGGAGCTGAGCTGTCCGAAGGAGATGGCCTGGAAAGTGAATATGTACCGCGGGTACTTAGCGATCTGCCACCCGGAAGAGCAGCAGCTGAACTTCATTGAGCGGCTGGTGGAGATGGCGAGCAGTTTGGCTATTCGAGAATGGCGACGGCTTCCTCACGTAGTCTCCCATGTTCACACGCCCCTTCTCCAGGTAAGACGAAAAGTGTTGTCTTGCCAGTTACTTTACAGTAGCAGGTTTCAGAACTTCCAGTAACCGTGAGCATAAAATATTTTACTGTATAGTACTGATTGGTTTTTCATAATGGTATTTTTTTGTTAGAAGTTGCAGAATGGTCGTTTTGATTTGGATTCCTTTTAAAGTTTTTATAGTTTACCTGAATCTGTTCTGCTTGTGGCGTACTGAGGTAACTATTTAAAAATTGATCAGATGGCTCAGCTTTTAGTGGGCTAATGCATAATGTGCGGCAGTACTTGGAGGTGCTGAGCATTCAGTGGGTTTTGAAATGAAGTCCGTTCTGGGTGGGTATATTGCATTATCTTATTTGCAGAAATGTTGAAATAACCTCCTGTAAGTGTTCCTTTCAGTTAAAAGTGTTAAATGCAGTATGGAATTTTGTCAACTGTAAGGACCTCCTATATTTTTTTTGGTTTAAAATTTTTTATAAAATCAGGGCATTAACAGCTCAAAGGGAAAAGTGTATTTAGAAATGCAGGTATTTCTTTGAGTAGTAGCGTTCTCAACAGGCTGAGCAAGTTCTGAACGTCCCTGTGGCTTAGGCATTAAGGTCAAAGAACCAAAACCTGTGAAAGTCTGTAGCTAGTGAAGGAGTTTTCATGTGAGCACTACTACCTTTAGGAAAAATACTGCAGATTCTGGCCAGTGCGAGCTTTACCCTTCGTTTGCCATTTCTACATTATATTGCTAAGTGTTCTGACTGCATCAGGGGAAGGAAGTAGGAAGGAATCTAGTCTTTAAGTTTATGGTATTTCTCATTGGACAGGGAGTTCATTGTACGTGAGTTCGGCTGCGAAGGAGAGTGGATTTTTATTAGCTAAACTAACGCGTACCTCAAAGCTTCATGCATTGCTCTTCGGCTTTATTAGTCGTCCAACTGGTTCATTAGGCAGGTCCTATTCAGCATTGCATTAAAACATTCTAGTAACGTTGTAAAAAGAATTCCCGTGTCGAATCACATTGCTTCACAGACTGAGAGGTGTTGCAGTTGGGAAGAGTCGTCTCTGCTCCCCTCCTCTAGTCTGATGGCAGCTACAGGACGGACAGTGGCTTTGACCCGAGTGGAAGGCCGTACCTCAGTAACGCTCCTTCTCTGCGCGGGGGCGCCCATCGCCCCACTTCAGCTCTGCTGATGGAAAAGGTTACTGCTTCCAACTAACTGGTTCCTTTCAGTTCCAGTCTGTTGTGGAGCAGCTGTGCGAGCAGGTCAGCTGAAGACTGGGGCCAGAGGTCCCCTCCGCAGGGGCAGGGGCTGCTGGCGTCCCCTGGGGCCTTGCTGGTCTGATCTGAAAGGGATCTCTGGAGCTGCTGGAGAAACACGGGCAAAGCACACATAAAGTTGTGAGAAGCTTGCTCCTCGCGTAGGGGCAGGATTGAAGCAGTGGCTGCCCTCTCCAGAATGACATGAGGGACAGCTGATGAATTTGGGCTTACAAGAACTTCAGACAAACAAAACGCAAAACACCTCCCCTAAAAACAAACCAAAAAAAAAAAAAAAACGCTGCCAAAAGCTGGGTGTTATCTGATCTTAAGTAGCTTAATTCTATGTCAGGATCACTTAAAACAGGGTGTCCTGACAAACGCAGACCTGCCGAGGATCAGCTCTCCTTGCGGTGGAGAACCTTTCATCTCTGGGGAGACGCTCTGGGGTGTCTGGTGCCGCCCCATCTGCGGTGTCACGGCAGGGATGTGTCTCCTGACGGACCATTGCCCGGAGATCTCTGAATGGACCTTGCTTTCTGAGCTCTGCTTGATGCGGTGGCGTCTGTAACTGGGTTTAAGACGAGTAGTGTGACCCTGTGTCTCGTGCCCCGTGATGCACGCGTCAGTAGGTCTGCAGGGTCGAAGGTCCCTCCGCCAGAACGGTGGCGCCTGTGGGCCGCGTGTAGGCAGCAGCCCCCGTCCCCGAGCCTAGGGCATGAGTGCCTGCCTCACAGAAGGGGAATGAGTACGGACCTTTTCTCCCTGTCCAGAGGGAGCTGTCAAGCAAGTAGGTGCGAGGTTTCGTTTGTTTGGGCTGATTCAATCCCGCTAGAAGGCTTCTTGATGAACTTAATTCCTTCCTGCCAAGTTTTCACTGGTATTTCAAGTTTTGCCTCCCATAAGAATGGCAGTATCTGCAGCACGAAAGGATTAGTATTGCTAAATAAAGTATTTAAACGCTTTCAGATATCAATTAAAACAGGCTTTTAAAATAATCTAATATGTATATATCCCTCATGAAGAAATGATAAATTAGTCAATGACTGACAGAGGTACAAATGCAGCCGTGAATTTGCACTGCAGTAATTACTTTTTTTTAATATCAGATAGTATGTGATTAAATACCTGTGAGAAAATTAAATTTACGTGATGAATGGGTGTAGGATGAAGGTTAAGCTATTGTGAGAGCTGATGCTGGGATGATGGTAGGAAAATATTCCTTTGTTTAATTTATTTTGTTTCAAGAGATTTCACTCTGTAAAT
>VXBH01006921.1:383177-490178 GCA_013400035.1 Rynchops niger | reverse complement strand
CCCCCCCCCAAATAGTTATCTTATGTGGTTGATTAGCAATGAATACAACTGCTATCTGCCAAGTGATAGCTTAGAGAATACTGTATTGGTTTTATTGTACTACAGGTAATTAAATTCCATTAAAGTTTGTGGGCCTTTTCTTGAGGTTGTTGAAGTTTTAACAAAATGTCTGCTGCCTTTAGTAGGTCTGAGACTACTGCCGTTTCTGGTTCTTCCTCTCGTTAACCTGGGCAGAGCAGGTGTCAGTGAGGGACCGTTCCGAGCTGAAGGAACGTCTCACAGCCGAGGCCTTTGCTGAGTGTCTTACCGTCACACCTGCAGGAGCACGTAGATGCTATTTCTGTACACTCACGTTTCTATGAAGAAGTCAGGTCAGGACCAGGGAATTTATACTAGTCCGTTCTGTTAAAACTTTGGGTTTCTAATTCTTAAGAGTTCTGTTAAGTTTCGTTTAAGGTCGGTATGTTTACTTGATCCTTGTATTTAGCACACTGTATATATATTTACTTGTGCTTTTCTACGGTGAGGGGTGATGTAGTAAGTTCAAATCTGTATGCTGGAATGGAACGCTAACCTGTGGTTTTACTTGGGGGTGTGTGGGGAAAGGGATGGGGGTGAAGAGAAAGCGCAGAATTCCAGTAAACTCTCTTTCCTTTGGTGTGGGGGTGGTTGTTTTTCTTTGTTTATTTGTTTTTTAAGAAAAAATGCTTCTTTAAAGCAAGACAGCAGTTCTTCTTGAAAGCTTTTGCAGTTCAAATTAAAGGAAAGGATGAGGGAATTTTTAAGTTACTACTGTGAAGGAAAGCCAGGGCATTGCTGTGCAAAGCTAAACGTAGTGAAACCCGTAGTGTTCCAGGGAGAGCACAGCAAGCGCCGATCAGAGGCCTCTTGGCAGCCAAGTAGCGTCAGGGCATTTAGGTCTTGTCAGACTGAGGTGAGCATGAAATCAGCTGCCTGGTGCTTGTACTCCATCCCTGGAGAAGAGGAGCCCGAAGTTACCCAGGGACCTTTTGCAAGCGTGCAAGAAAGTACCTTATGGCACCTTTATTTATTTTGAAAAATAACTTACAAATTCTGTGCAAGTGATTCAGTGGATGAATTCAACATTTCAGTCAATGACTAAAGCGTTGAATCAATCTCATGGATTTTTCTTTGCTATTTTCTTAATGATTAGGTTGGTTAAGGGTCATTTATGCAACCAGTAGACAGCACAAATAGTTTCATCTTTACTTCATCGTTTAAAGGCGGCATTGTTCGTAGAGACCTTTTTCTAACAATGCAGTTGGCCAGCTTATTGTACTATCGTTTATCATATTTATATTGTTTAATGTTTTCTAGGCAGCACAGCAAATAATTGAACTTCAGGAAGCAGCCCAAATAAATGCAGGATTGCAACCAACTAATCTGGGGAGGAACAACAGTTTACACGACATGAAGACTGTTGTAAAGACTTGGAGGAACAGGTTACCTATTGTGTCGGATGATTTATCCCACTGGAGCAGCATTTTCATGTGGAGACAACATCATTACCAGGGTAAAACTGCCTGGTCCAGCATGCATTCATCATGTAATTTTCCAGACAACACATTGTTTGAAATAAGTTCTTTGTATTTTTTGTTTGTTTAAACATAGAGGAATGTTGTTGATTTTGTCAAGTTTTTGTTTTTACTCAATTTTCATTCAAGTGTTTCATTATCTTAAGTCATCATTTCGTATGTATTGCTGTATATATAATTTTATTTATAATGACAAACATTTCATGTTTTATTTCTAGCCATCGTAACTGCATATGAAAATAGTTCTCAGCATGATCCTAGTTCCAATAACGCGATGTTGGGAGTTCATGCTTCTGCATCGGCAATTATCCAGTATGGAAAGATAGCTCGAAAGCAAGGGCTGGTCAACGTAGCCCTGGATATACTGAGTCGCATTCATACAATTCCAACTGTGCCCATTGTGGACTGCTTCCAGAAGATTCGCCAGCAAGTGAAGTGTTATCTTCAGCTGGCTGGAGTCATGGGCAAAAATGAATGTATGCAGGTACGTAGGGTAGCTTTACCTCTGAAGCGGTTGTAGGAACTTGGAGGGTTGCCAGGGCCATCGGATACATTGATTTAAATAACCTGGGTCTGAATTTCCTTGGCCGTGTTATACCATGCATAGGGTGTTGTTTTAAGTAGTGCTGTTAGTCAAAAGCAGTCATTGTCCTCTTTGAACTGAATACTGTGAATATTTTAAAAATTAGCTGAAAAGCAAGTGAAGTGGAAATATGATTTTTGAAGTCTTACAAGATACGTAAATAGAAGGGGCTATGAAAATTGTATTTTTGCAGTAGGAAGAAACACCACTGTTGCAAGACTAACTGAAGCTCGAAGTCAGTTTTGAGGTTCTGGCTCAGGGTGATGGCTGCTGGCATACTGAAGGGAAATCCGGTTTCTTAAAAGGAAAGGAAAACGGGTGATTGTAGGCAAAACTCAGGTGTGATTACAACCGCAGCAAATTGGGGCCTTACAGTAATACTGTAACGTCACATAATAGAAATAATAATAATATAACATGAAAAAACACAATGGAAAAGATAATGCATCACTTGATGAATGTTGTCTGTAGCATCTAATAGTTTTGCATAGGTCAGTGGAAACTTAAAATAGTTGTCAGTCCAGATTTTTAAAATTAAATATTAGAAACTCACGCTATTTACATTTCAAGAGAATGTATCGGCTGGTTTTTTATGGCACTTTCATGTTAATAAAACCTTCCATTTTAGAAGGCTTTTCTCACTAAGGCTTTTATTTAACAGGGCCTTGAAGTTATTGAATCAACCAATCTGAAGTACTTCACCAAGGAGATGACTGCTGAGTTTTATGCGTTGAAGGGAATGTTCTTGGCACAGATTAACAAGTGAGTATGTTGGCTGGAAGAGGCACTAGCACACATCTGAGAAAACGCAGCTGAAGTATTTCAATGCAGTATTTAAGCAGGAAAGTTGTTCCATATGTTTATACCAGCCTAAAATCTGTCACAACTGTGTAAGAAAGTAAAAGTATAGGTGAGAGTTCCTTTGCGGTTCTGAGATGTAACGGTTGGTCATATTTCTAAGTATGGCAGGAAGGAAATAGTAAAAGGAAACATTGCACCAGGTTGTTTTTTAAAAGCTAGATATTTCAAGGGCTGAGATGGGAAGAGTCAGGGAGAGCAGGTTCACCCAAAGCTTTGCGGCTTAAGATACCTTTTTCCCCCTGGTTCTGTGAGTACTTAGTGATGGTGTCTAACTGGTGTCTAACTGATGTCTTAGTGTGAGTGGCAAAAGGAGGTTTCTGTAATTATGTTCTTAATGTAAATATCACACAGAAAACCAAGGAGGAAAGGAAGTTCAGACTACAAGCTTCCAGCCTACCACTTTGTTTCTCACTTCTGTTTCGTCGTTCACTGTGTGTCCCACTAATAGCTGCGGCTGGTGAAGGTGTAGGAGGGTGTGTGGTGGGGTGGTTCAGGCCGTGCCGTGCAGTGTGGAACTGCAGCACTCATTTCACATAATGGAATGGAAAGGATTAATGTGGTGTTTGTTGGAGACATCTTGCATTGCAGCAATTAAACGCCGAGGTGCGAGCCTTGCTTTCACACTACTATGTTTGTAATATTTTTGCTTCATGCTGCCAGGCACCTTACTATTTTAAGGAACAAACAAATATTGCAGCAGTCAAATTTTGTTCGGTGATGCCAAAAAAAACCCTTCAGCTTTCAACAGCTTTGAGTATGCACGGTATTTGTGATGGCGTTATTGCTGCATGTTACATATGGGTGGAATAATTCCTTTACCACCACATTGTGGACACTTAGGGGATGAAATCCATCAGGCTGTAAGCTGTACCCGGCAACCTGACATAGCAATTGAAGTCAGGAAATGATGAATATCTTCTTCTGTGGATACAAGAGAGAATTTTAAACAGACAGAATGTAATTACTTTAATGGAATACACAGTGGGCTTAGTTTCAGTTTAGGTGTAAGAGAAGAAAGTGTACCTTCCCCCCTGCCCTCCATCTCTATTTTTTTTTCTTTTTTTTTTTTTTTAATTCCTGCAGCTAAATTGAAAGGCAGCTAAACTATCTCTATGTGTTCTTTCAGGATAGAATGGATAAAGTTTTCTGTTTAAAACCCAGTTCTGATGTACTTGGAGATTCCTAGTCTTACCCAGCCCCTAGAGCAGGCGTTCTCAGCCCCGTGGGCACGGTCACCGCTGGGGACCTGAGCGTGGCACTGCCATCACCCCGCTGCTGGCAAAAGCGGAGTCACAGCTCACCTCTGCTACTGCGCCTCCCGCTGCTGCCCTTTGCTGGCAAGGGGATAGAAACCATTCCACAAACAGTCACGGCGGGTGTCGAGGATGACGGATTGTAGAGAAGGAGGAAAGAAAACCACCTGCAAAGTCCCTGTTTGTAAAGGGGAAGCGGTGGCGCAGAGTCAGCCGTCAGCGGCTGCTGCGGGGGTTTGCTGCAAACCCTCAGGTGAGGTGCGGACGCCTCTGAGAGCGAGGGGCAACCACGTAACACAGACACCGATACACTCTTCGGCACACAAAGTTGCTTTCCTTTTTGTAGTTTTGCCTCAAGAGCAAGTCATTTTAATTTATCACTATAATCCTCCACGCTAATATTTTATATAAAAATTGCTTGACAGTTAATTTAAGAAAATTAGTCAAACAAGCATTACATTACTTTGTGTGCTTTATTTCAATGCTTGTTCTGTAAGGGAGAAGTGGAGCACTTTTTATTAATAAAGAATCTGGGAGTGCTCTAAAAGTTTCTTCGTTTCAGTGTGTAATGTGTATGTGAGTCTTGTCATCCTTATCTTACATAGAGTCAAGGGCTGTCTATTTTATTTATGTGTGTAGGGATGAATCATGCCAAGTCTTGAACTAGGAACACTTGAGAGAACGTAGAGAAGCCTTCAAAAGTGTCAAAGAAACAGTCTTTTGGTTACCAAGAACCATGTGATTAACACTTCCTTTTGTTGAAAAATAACCTTTTAAAGCCGTGGACATGCGGAACTGACCTTTTCCGTGTAATGTCGATTGTAATTTTTTTCATGACTTTGGTGGGAGAACAGTTAAGTCAGCCGTAGTCCTCCAAAAGACAGGTAATAGAACATCCTCCCAGTGTTGCTTTTTCTTACTCCTTTTACTCAGCAGGGAAGCACTTTGTAATGCATTTGCTTTTGCTCTTTGGTTGCTCTGCTCGGGTTGCAGTTGTACTGCTCGGGAAGTTTTTCCCGTTCTTTTTCAAGGAGTATCTGGAGATCTCAAGTACTTGCACAATTGTTTCCATTATGAAGCATTTACTTTCACAGGTGCTGAACTTTAAGGAAAGCTAAGACAAAACAGTCCTAAGAACTTACTAAAGAACTTAATGGAAAAATATCGTTGAGTGTTAAGAAAGTAATTGCGTACCCTGTCAGAAATCTGACTCTTACATAATTCAGTAACTTCTTGTTAGTATAAAACTAACACTCTTACTTGTCGCAATGCAGGTCTGAAGAAGCAAACAAAGCTTTTTCCGCAGCTGTGCAGATGCACGACGTGCTGGTGAAAGCGTGGGCCATGTGGGGTGATTACCTGGAGAATATCTTTGTGAAAGAGCGTCAGCTCCACCTGGGTGTGTCGGCGATCACCTGCTACCTGCACGCGTGTCGGCATCAGAATGAGAGCAAGTCGAGGAAATACTTAGCAAAGGTGAGATCTCCGTCTGTACGAGAGGCTTGGAGCTCCACCCCTTCGCAACAGGCTGGCATAATGCTCAGGGCCCAAATTGGTGCAGTTAGAGAAATACCAGTTACTGATGGGAAGCTTTAATTTAGGCTGAGAGCCTGCCTATGGTTGCTGTTGGGTCACTGCAAGGCACTCATCCTGGCCTTTTCTGTTCCACTGGGATATCTGGGGGCTTCCCCAGGTGGGAGGAAGGGGACAAACCACAGCCAGCATGTCTGCTAGATAATGTGGTGGAGTAGCTGCAGAAAGGCATCCTTTCTTTGGTCCTTTAAAAAGGAACACGATTTGATGTCTGTTTATCATTACTACAGGTAATGCGTATTAACTTTTACCTCAGTATTGCATTTCATTCCAAATAAGCCTTTTCTGTAAACTGCACTCTAATTCAACAGAATTTTAGCCAAAGCTGTTTGTTTTATCTGGTCCTCAGTTTGGGCATATTTACTTTAATCTCTCTCATGAAGAAAATCTAGAAAACAGTAGCAGACTGTGAAGGGCTCTTTTGAACATGAAACAAACACAGAAAATATTTTTCTAGATTAAAGGTGGCTTCCATAGCACCCTGAAGTTTATTATTCTCCAATTCCCCCTGTCTGGTTGCGTAACTGTTAGTGATTTTTTTTTTTTTTTTTTCAGTCAGTGCTTAATATATTTGCATTTAAATTAAGTTGTAGAAAAAGTATTATTAGGAGTGGACAGTTAAAATAATTAAAAACACCCAAAGAAATACTCAAGTTCTTGCATCAAAGTTAATTTATCCGAATAGCATATATTTGAGGTTCTATAAACATGCCTCATTTTCCACCTACCTCCCAAGCCAAAACTCAAAGAATTTGTGAAATGCAGCCACGTTCATTGGCTTTTTGCTGTCCTGTTTCATAGCAAATAGTACACTTATATTTATTTTTTACATCCTTTAAATATTGTTTCTAATGGGAAAAATGACATTGGGCAGGCATAACGACTGTAAGTTGTTATGTGGCTGAGGCACCTCTAACGCTTTCAAGGACTCCACTATTAATAAAATACCTGTGGGTTTTTGTGCATTGTAATGATTGACGTGTCTTGAACTGAAGCCCTGAGATGTCCTCTTGACGTTCTCGTTTAGGTTCTTTGGCTGCTGAGTTTCGATGATGACAAGAACACCTTGGCCGATGCCGTGGACAAGTACTGCATCGGCGTCCCGCCCATCCAGTGGCTGGCCTGGATTCCCCAGCTCCTGACGTGCCTGGTGGGCTCAGAGGGCAAACTCCTCCTCAACCTCATCAGCCAGGTACCCAAGATGCTCACTGCTTCTTTATTGTCCGTAATCTTTGTTTTCAAGACGAGAGACAAATATTTTTACAAGCAAATTAAGAAAAAGCCAAGCTTTAAAAATGCTATTGTTTGCAACCGTTGATGAGTTAAAAAATGCTAATTTCTCTCTATAAGTAGAATATTTTAAATTTCAAAGTGAATGTTACTTAATGAGATTAAATCCAGTGAAACTGTATGCCATATGTGCATGAGGCATTATGGCTTTCCCTCTGGAATTCTATTTACTGCATTTATGTGAACATTATAGAACACAATTAGAAATACATAGTTAAATGCTCATAATGTAGGAGTAGGAATAAAGAATTGTTAGCTTTAGTGACTAAAGGGCAGACTGTTTCATTAGTGCTTTGGTTTTTATTAGACTTGTTTTTAAAAAACAAGGTTCTGCCTGTTGCCATCAGAAATCTTTACCAGGGCTGTGTAAATTTTTGCTTGAAGTTTAGTAGGACAAAAGATGAGAGGAATAAGGATAAGGTTTAGGGAGTCGGATAAGGAGCTGACTTCCTGGATTTGTCCCTCTGAGCTGACAGGTAGGAGTTCTGATTAATCTTGCTTTGGGATTCGAAGATTTTACTGCCTATTGCTGTCTGCTCTGAAGCAGAGTCCAAGAATAGAACTTACACCTGTATCTCAGTGCAGAGATGGTTTAAGGACATCTGTTGACTAAGGGAGAATAAGCGGCGTCTTTCTGTTAAGGTGTTTTTAGATACTGGTGATTTATTGCTTAGTGCGAGCAGGGTTCAAACATCATGTTTTCAGAGCTGGGATCTGGAAGCAGTTTGGTGCGTGTTGGTCCAGGCTGACGTAGAGCAGTAGTGAGCCCCATTAACACGCAGGTGAAAGGCAGAGCTCCCGCAGTGGCCTTCTAATTAGGTGATGCCTGAAGAGTGTCTGCAGGGAGTTAACCATTTCATCCGCTCTAGGTTTCTCTCACTGAAGGAACTTCAATTTGCTAGTTTTCCATAAGCTGCTATTTAAAACAAGGCTCTGATTATTAGCGAATTGCACTCATTTGCGAAGAGAATCTGTACGTGTTGATCTGATCAACAGTCAGTTTTCCTGAACTGGGAGGTGTGTGTCCGTGTCTCTCCCAACAGGTGGGCAGAGTCTACCCCCAGGCTGTCTACTTCCCCATCAGGACCCTCTACCTCACCTTGAAGATAGAGCAACGGGAGCGCTACAAAAGCGGTGAGCTTGATAATCACCAAGCCCTTGGGCTCTGTCTAACTTAGTTATTCTTTTGAGTTTCACCTGATTTTACTGGGAAAACAGATTGCCTAGAAAACATACCAACTTATCGAGGCTAAGGAGAAAAATTCTTGCTAAACTTTGCTTGCATTCATTTGTTTCTGTGAAGTTAAATCTGCAGTTGGCTTGAGCTGTCTCGCATTTTCCTGAATAAAGTATTCACCAAGGAGTTTCATCTCCTTCATTCTTATGTCACCTTAATTATTGAAAATCAAATGTTCTTTACTGGTTTTTTATCTTTAAATATTGGTGGAGAGGTAGAAAATTCTTGGATTTCAAATACAGGAGAGAATCATAGTTTTCTAAGACGTTCTAGTCTAATTCTGACTGGAAGCATGAACCATGCGACATTCAGTTTCTTTGCAGATGAGTCAAACTTCGAAAAATAATTTAACAAAAGATGGGTTCATGTATCTCAAATGAGGGAAACTGCTTTCTTTGAATAATCTGAACTTTAACTTCTCCATAATAACTTCTTATGGTTAGTTTTCAAGTAAAACGAGCGTCTAGGTTTATGCAAAATAAAATCAGTTTTGGCTTTGAGGAAATGTTTGGGAGGTGGGGAGAACATTAAGCAACTTGCACAACAGCTTTTATTCCAAGAACAAATCCTATTTAGAATTGTTATGATAAGCAATTCCACAGAATTTAGTTGTTCTTTTGTCCATATAATTTCCTGGAAATCCCAGGAGAGCTACTTGGAAAACTCTCCCTTCTGTTCTGTATTCTGTGTTACAAAGTGCATTGTTTCTTTAATTGCCCTTTCCACTTGGGAATCGGTTCACTAAATTTCTGCATCAAATTTTGAAGGGCACTAATTAAATAATGCCTTATTTTTCTTTGGGTGCTCCTTTAGAGGAGGAGGAGGTGCCCGCATACCATAATACTTCACTACATCCATATCCAGCGACAGAGGTTCCCGTGCCGAGTTCTTGATAATGCCACGTGACAGTTAGTGATAACCAATAGAGTATTTTCCTAGTGGCTGTGCCACAAACTACCGCTCTGTCGGTGGGTCGTGGGAAGCAGGTGGGGGTCATCTGCTAGAGCAAATCTCTGCTCATTCGCTCTCTGGTGCAGCTGTGATGCGGGAGATGAGTTGTGCCAGAAGACACCCTCTGCGGCAGTGTCTGTGCTGGCGGCACCTGCCTGTTTATTCTTCAGTTGTGTGTGAGAGATCGCCCCAAAAGGGAAGGCAGCAAAACCCCCCTAATTTAAAGAACCTGATCCCATATGAAACAACGGCAGTTACTTCAAGGGCATGGGTCGGTAGCGTGAAAGCCAAGGCTACACCCCCTGTGTGTTTTTGAAGAGTGTTTATATTGCTCTAACCTTGGGAAGTCTGTGCCACTGAACAGCTCTTGGAGCAGAGCTTTCTGTCTAAAAAACAAGCTTTTTCAAATTTTCTGAAATTCAGTAGGTAATACATGATTAATACTTAATGTAAACCTAAAGCAAATTCTTGGAACTATTTATTTTATTTCATGCAGGCACGTATCAAAGTTATGAAAGGTAACTTTAATTTTTCTAAATTTTCCACTTTCCAGATTCTGGGCAACAGCAGCCGAGTTCAGTTGGAAATCAGTCGCACTCTGCCTCAGATCCGGGGCCGATCAGAGCCACTGCGCCGATGTGGCGGTGCAGCAGGATTATGCACATGCAGCGAGAATTGCATCCAACCCTGCTGTCGTCTCTGGAAGGCATTGTAGATCAGATGGTCTGGTTCAGAGAGAATTGGCACGAAGAGGTATTTGGCTTTAATACGCCTTCAGATGTATGGATCATCTAAGGAAAAGTTAATTGCAAAGTATTTATCTAGAATTATTTTTGAACGTTGAAACATAACTGTTTGCTTTGATTGGTAAACTGTTGTATTTGTGGAAGTGATTGTTCTGATTGGAGCTTCAAGGAGCTTGGTTATTTGTGGAAGCAGTACAGAGGTTTCCCAAAACTATTAATTTGATGAACGCCTCTAGGTTTTAAGCTGTCGCTTGTACTAACTGAAAATTTATATTCTTAGAGCATGTTTCACAGATACCAGTTTCCTTCTTGATCTGGTGGTGTGTGACAGGTGGCGATTATTGTCCAAAGCTTGAATTATAACAGCAAGCAGATGGACACGCCACTCCGCTTCGATTACTCGCCTCGCAAAGTGTCAGGCTGTTCTGTGCTGCCGACCTAGCACGGGGTTTGTTTGAAGAAGGATTCCTCGTATCGCATCATTTTCTAATGTATCACAAAGTACAAAATGTAAAACCTGGCTGCTGTTGGAGGCGCAGGGTGTGCTTTGTGGTGCAGCGCTAGCAGGGATCGGTGCCGCCATTCCGATTGGCCCTCTGATGCAATCTAAAAATACAGTTTTAAATAAACGTTTCTGAGAGGATAACATTACTATATAAAATGCACTGTGGGAATAAATACGTGGTGTTAAATTAGGCGTCTGATCTTCCTGACTGTTTTGTCTTTTTTTTTTTGTTTTTTTTTTGTTTTTTTTGTTTCAATCCTTAGGTTCTCAGACAACTGCAGCAGGGCTTGGCGAAGTGCTATTCAGTTGCCTTTGAGAAAAGTGGAGCCGTTTCAGATGCCAAAATCACTCCTCATACCCTAAATTTTGTCAAGAAGTTAGTCAGCACTTTTGGAGTAGGTCTGGAGAACGTCTCTAACGTGTCCACCATGTTTTCTAGCGCTGCCTCAGAGTCACTAGCTAGGAGAGCGCAGGCCACAGCTCAAGATCCCGTGTTCCAGAAGTTAAAAGGGCAATTTACTACAGGTATATGTTTAAAATGTTTTTTTAAATGTTACTTTTAATGTCTAGAGAAATTCTGCCCCCCCCAAGTTCAACTATAAAGGCATTTGGTGTTTTTATTCTTCTTCCAATATCTTTCCTGAGGGAAAACATAGAAAACAGCACCTTTCTGTCAGTCAACAAACCTGAAATAGTTTGTCTGTTCCAGTCTTCTGTGAAGTAATAAAGATAATTCAGGTGAAAACCAGACCTCAACAAAGAGAATAAGTATATTGTTGGATTTTTATTACCTACAACTGTGGTCAAAGCACATACGCGTCTAAAGATGAATTAGATTACTTCACTGTGATATTTTTGCAATTTCCATAGGACTGCCTGCTATAGGTGAGGGACAAGAATGATCTCTACTCTATGGTGATGCCAGAATTTAATGAAATTTTCACCCCAGAACTCCAAACTGACAATATTGTGTGAAGTCTTTCAAAACAGCCTACTCCTTCCTGATGAAGAAGATTACTTTAGTGTTTTGGTTAACTAGATTATAAAAATCCTATTACACAAATTTACATCGTTAGGTAAATTGAATCAATAACTTTAATCAGATCTAATAAAAAAGATACTTAAGGGAAGTAGCTTTTTTGCTTCATTTGTTTTCTCTGTATCAGTGGGGTTACATCTTTGAGTACCTGATGTTGGTTTAAGATTCTAAGAGAAGCTTGTGCCCAGTGGCGTGTGGTTTTGCTAGGCCTGGTGAAGCGGTAGGGCCGTGCAGCTGTGTGTGACGGAAGGCGACATGGGTTTGTGTCGGTGGTGCGGGTTGCCAAGTTCTTGAGTTCTGCAGAAATTCCGATCTGAACATCAGCTGTTCCTTAAAGATAACTGTAGAGTTAGATGAAAATGAACAGTTAAATATAGTTGGGGTTTTTTGAACAGAATTAAAATTTATTAGTTGTTCAAATCTGGAAAGATAGAATTTTTGCGAAGACCTGGGTTTTCATCTTTTTGTGAATCTACTTTTCTCTTTACCCCACTGGGACTCTGACTTAGATGATTCTGGCATGAGTTAAACTCTATCATCTTCGCTTTTGTAATGATTTAAAAACCACCCCCTTCCCACATCAAACTCATTCCTCTGCAAAAGTGAATTTTGCATTGAAAAGTTACTCTTTTTAGAATTCTTAGTTACATAAAGTTGCCTTCGCTTAAAATTATTTGAGGTCAACACAGCCACTGAGCATTTAAAGAGTTCGGCAAGTAGACTTGCGGTGCTTTTTCAGGCATTTTACTGATAATGTTGTGAGACTAAGTGAAGTGATGGGAATCTTGCGAGAGTAGCTCAGCTGTAGATAGGACCCGTATGTCTTGTGCCCGCTGTGTGGTGCAGGATGTCCTCTTTGAGGCCCAATGATTGCATGACAGCAGATAATGAAAGTCCTGAACCACAGGATTGACTTCTTAATGGATGAAGTGTCCTAGGAAGGGTAATGGTAGTAGAAACACTCTGTGTGTCTTTGACGTAAGCTTACGGGGGAAAAATACATTTAATACAACTTCAGACTTGTTTTTAATTTTTAATAATGGTTTATATGTCTTTACATTACAATAGTAGTATAGGCACCTTTTTATTGCTCTGAGTGTTGTTGATGTGGCCTGTCATAGTACCTCTTACCTTCTTCCTTTGAGCGCCAGAGAGATGTGGAGTTTCCGAAGGTGTAAAGGAAAACTAAATACAACACCAGGCTCAAGTCTGCAAAATCTAAACTGATGTTTCAGCACATTTCTAGAGAAACAATTAACAAAGTTTAATTACAATTCAATTACAGTTTTTCGTTAAAATGAAAAAAAGGAGAGAATTTTCAGTTCTTACATGCTGTTGTGTATTTTTTGCGTGTCTTTATGATAGATAAATAGTATTTAAGGTTCTCGGGTTTGCTTTCTAATCATAGCATTTATAAACAATTATATGGAACGACATATTAAATAAAGGCCACCAACATAGGCCTGGATGTAAAAATCATGTAAAGTCATAAAATTCAAAGTTCGTCTTAACTAAACTTTGGTTTAATAGTAAGGAATTACTTTCTGTATTTTTTTGTTGAAGTGTTCAAGTTTTAGTTTTCAAGTATGATTCAACACGAATGTCTACAGGATTAAAATAAGTATTTTGCTTAGAAATAGAATTGTTTTTATTTTAATCTAATAAATTTAGTGTTTTAATTTACAAATGAAGTGTGGGAAAGCAGAAGAAATTAAACGGGTTGATATACTTAGGTGTTTTTGCAGAAAATGAAAGTAATTATTAATTTTGCAATAATACTAAAGTGTATATAAATAACTGAATAGGATTATAATTACTGTACTAAAGATAGCAAAGGCTGTTTTAACATATGAAAACCATTTGTAACTCATGCCTGCTGTGCCCTTTTGTCACGCCGGAAGGTTCGTGTTTGTTTGGTTTTCTGGTTGCCGGTAGCAGGTAGATGATGGGCGGATAATTGCAGAGGTTGCCTTCCATTTCAGCAGTATCCAAGCTGAGGAGCTGTTTTCCTCGGTTATTTCCGGAGTAATGCTGACGGCTGTGGTTTAGAGACACTTTCAGCTATGTTTGGTTGCATCGTCTCTTCCACCAACACCTGGGTTGCGTCTCGATTCCTGTTTGGGGCTGTTGGGGGCTCTCACCATTTCTTACATTCTGAATACTCCGTCTGCAGCCATCTGGTCTGCTGGAGCTTTGATAGGTCATCTTTTTCCATCCTAACATTATGTATTTTAAAACCAAATTTTTCTTTGAATTTTTTTCCCCTGGAACTTCAAATGTGTAGTCCTTTGACCATCTGTTCTTTGTTCCTTCTCTCCTTTTCTGCTAAACCTTTGACATCAAAGAACAGGCAAATGCTGAGAGATGCTCCCTTTGAGAGCTCTCGCAGCAGCGAAAGGAGGAGAAAAACTGCCTCGATTGTTCTTTTGTGAGCAGATGAGAGTCTGGAGTTTGGATCCTGCTTCTTTCCGCAGCCATCTCTCCACTGAAGCTGAATACAAATGGAAAATTCCAAAATATACTCTTAATGGGCAAGATAATTTTCTTGAGAGTTTTGGCACCCAGCAGAATGAATTCTGTGCTGCGAATGGAAACTCTGGGATCAGAAGGAAGCTTCGTGAAGTCCTAGTGTTTCTCTGAAGTGTGGGGAGAGGGCAGGGGGAAGAGCTCTGTTATTAATTTTCAGCTTTTTTAAGGATGTTTTTTCTTTTCTCAAGAGTGAGCCATAGCATCACTGGGGTAGCTCGCTCTTTACTTCCATTCACAGTTTTAGGTAACAGGATGTGGTCCAGAAAATCCAGATCAAGAGACTTTGGGCTGGTCTTTGCAGTCATGGTTTTCTGGAGCTGAGTGATAAACTCTTAAGTCCTGCTTCATATTTCTGCTTACCTGCCACCGAGATCCGTCACGTTTGTTGGTGCTTTCCAAAAGTTCTTGTGAGATTAAACAGAACCTTTGGGAAAGCGCAGAGTATATAAACGTCTGAATAATCACTTCAGAAGCAAGACAGCTGTCCTGTCTTGGAGAATGCTTGGGCCTTCTTCAGCATCAGATGCAGAGAGAATGTGAAGTGATCCTGAGCTTCCGTCTCCTGAGCAGCGTCTGACGTGATGGTGTCCTTGCTTCTTCGTTGCAGATCCCTGGGTCACGAACGTTAACTGTGATCAGGCGTTGTCTGGCGTCAGAATAATCTTTGAAATCCTGCAGACGAACTGTTGCTTGCTCTAAAAGCATTAATCGCCTGCTGATCAGAACTGTTTTCTGCCAGTGTTGCAGAAAGGTTTTTTTCAGTTGTAAGTCTTAGTTTGGAGGTGTGTTCTATGTTTTCTGGTGCTATGGTAGTGTTCTGCAGGTCAGGTTTTGGTTGGTACTCTAATTTGCGAACTCAAGTGTATTCTCTTGTGTTGCTCCACGAGAAGTGATGGCAGAGCCCGCTCTCGAAAAGGATGAAGCTGTATGTAGTTGCGTGAAGGACCGTCAGGATGGTTCGGGTCTGTCTCACTGGCAGGAACATTGTGCTCTCAGGTTGTCCCTTCGCCCAGAGTGGCAAGAACTCTGTGGTTACGCTGGGTTGGATGGAGTCAGGTAGCAATTTTTGAGGCATTCAAGACTCTGAATGATCACGTTTGTTGGAAGTACATATAGCACGCTGTAAGAGCATTAGCAGCGCTGAGAACAGAGAGCAAGCTGCTTCAGTTCCAGCCTGCATCGTGGTCCTCTGTCAGTATCTCCACTGAAGATGCGGAGGTAAACTTGCTATTCTCTTTAGGAAGAGACGGTGGTAGTACCAAGGTATTTTAGACCAGCATGTGTTAGCTTGAGAAAGGTCTTCTCCAGTAGCAAGTACTTGAAAAGTGGATTTGTTTGAAACAAAAATACTATTTACATAGATTGAGATGTCTGCAAAGCAGAAAGACTTCGTACACAAGTAATGTCTGCTCTTGTATTTCCCGTTCTTCCAGCTGAAGTGATTTTTCTTCTCAGGTGGGCGCTCTGTGACAGGAGCGAAACGACTCATTGAACTCTCTGCTTTCCCGTCTGCCACTGGGAAACAAAGCAACAAAAGTCTTAAAACAAGCATTTCAACAAACTGCAGCTATTCCCGTGGTGAACCGAAGGACTTTTTTAATAAGGAATACATATTGATGCATCTTTTTACTACTCGGGTGATTCACGTTAGCACAAAAACTAGTTGCAATTCGGAGATACTTTCCTGCACTTCAGAGATTCGGGAGATAAATGAGTCAATAATTTTGTCACTTTGATGAAATGATTTACTCCCACTGCTCACTAGAGGGTAGGCTTGGGATTGGAATCAGTGTTTCGCTCCAATACCGCAATAGATGTGCTGCCCAGACCAGGTGAGAAAGAAAAGGGAATATTACAGAGTTATGCTAATTTCTAACATCCATAGATATGAAACTGTATTTTTCGCTATAGACTCTTTTTTATAGAGGCGGAAAGGATTTTGTACGTGCTGGTTTTTGCTCTGTTTTGGGCTAATAGACTAAAGACTTTGAGCAAATGCTGTTAGATACCAGTATGTTGTGGAGACTCAATGAAAGGTGCTGGGCTGTGTGTTCTCCGTGATTTTGTTTAAGTAACAGAATAGCAAAATGAAAGGAGTCCCCGACTATGATTTTATTTGGTAATGGTGTCCCGCACGTGTAGAGAAGAGAATATGGAGAACAGGAGTGTGGGCGTAGAGTGGTCTGAACGCTTCTGGCTAGAAAAGCAAATGTTCTAAGCTTGTTTGTAGGAGTAAGTCTTGGGGATAATCAGAGTTTTGAGTGGTTTTAATTGTGGTTGAAAAAAACTTTTATATGCAGTAATTGCTGCGCGCTTGTACTGCATTCACTATTAGCATACTTGGAGATGGATGCTTGTAGCATATTTATGTGGTCAAATTAATTTCTCCTCTGGGCACTCATGATTGTTTTGTTTTGTGGGGTTTTTTTTGTCAACTTAGGAAAATGTGTCTGTGTGTGTGACATACTGAAACGGAGGTTCTGCAATAAGATTCAGACTCATTTTGAGACTGTTAATTTTCTGTTGTCTTGAATCATAATGAAGTTTCTGCTCTGCTTTAGCTGTAAAGCTCAGAAATACCAAATCGACATTCTGTGTTGCTTTCTTGCTGTTGCTTTTTCACTTGTAACATGTTGAACTTAAAATGGCATCTTTTAGACTCTGGTATAGAAATGCTTTTTAAAAATTCAAGTCTGTTCATTAACTTGCGCGATTTGGGATGCCATAACTAATGAGGTTTAGAGAGCGAGCAGTTTATCTTCTTTACCTGATTGTGTTTAATCTCTCGTTGTGGCACTGAGGTGCAGAACCATAATTTCATGTATGTGGATTATTCATTTTCCCTCTTTTGGGAAATGCAAACATATTTGTTTGCTGTGTTCCAAAACCAGCGAAAGCAGTGTCGAGAAGCTGGCATTGGTGTTGGCCCAGCAAAGGGTGGATATTGCAGTGATTTCTGTTAGAATTATTGGCACAGTGTCCTGAAGCCTGTGTATTGACCTTGACCCTTGCACGTGGGCTGGAGGAGACGGTTCCACGCTGCAACACTGCACGTTGCGAAGGAGAGAGCAGGCTGTTGCCATAATATTGTCATTTTTGCATAGGCTGTCATATCCAGTCTCCCCTTGGTGACGTGCAATTGTTCCCTAAGCCAGGAAAGAATAAGGAGAATTTTCTTGCAGTTCAGAATAGTAGAATAATAGTAACAGTGATTTTAGTACTTGTCCCGCAGTTCCTCACAGATTCTACATTGAATCCTCAGTTCAGGCTCTTTCATCCCTTTTAAAAGTAAAAAGCCTCTACTGATTTTAAATAAAAAAAATCACTTCTAATGAAACAGGGAGAAAATTATACAGCTCGACTGTAAAATAAGCTTACTTTTCCTCTTTCAGTAAATGATCTGATCTAATAATTTGGTTTATTCCTGTTTTTTTTTCTACACAGTCTCTCTGGTTGCAGTATGTAGACAGTTACAATAATAGTACTTAAAATTTTCACATTATATTTTTCTAATGTTTGCGTGACTGTAAGACAGGAAAACCTTGGGAAGTTCATTATTTATTAAATGGAGAACAGAGTTGTGTAAATAGGTGGCAGACTCTGACAGGTGCAAGTGGTATGTAATCCTAGGACTTCACTAAAAGACTTTCTGTGGAGATGAAGCAGCTGGCAGAGCCGGTCTTCTAAAGGCAGCGCAGCTCGCCGTGGGGCTGGGTTTGCACTGCCGGACGGCAGGGTTTGTTCCCCGGCGTCTCCTGCTGTGGTGGGACTGCTGCTCTACCGTCCTCTCCCCGGGATGCTCTGCCTCTGCTGCACGACTCTGCTGGCCCCGCTGTCCCTGTCTCCACCCGCCGCCTTGCCTTGCTGTGGGCCCAGGGGTGGCCGCATCTCTCTGCTGCCGTGCTTGGTAGTGTGCCTGCCTTCTGCTGGGGGAGTCGCTGACTGCGGTAGCTTGCCTTCTTCCTGTAGTGTTTGAGACCAGCCTGATGCTTTGCTGCATAATTGGGGGATGCTGTACGTGGGACTCCTTAAAGTGCTTTGCTTGAGGACACCCTCCATAGAATCTGAAATGCTGAGGATGTCTCTATGTTTTTTTCTTTTAGACTTCGACTTCAGTGTGCCAGGGTCAATGAAACTTCACAATCTTATCTCTAAACTGAAGAAATGGATCAAAATTCTGGAGGCAAAAACAAAGCAGCTTCCAAAGTTCTTCCTCATAGAGGAAAAGTGCCGCTTCCTAAGTAATTTTTCAGCTCAAACTGCAGAAGTAGAGATACCTGGAGAATTCCTTATGCCAAAGCCAACGCACTACTACATCAAGATAGCAAGGTAACCTAAGAATGCCCTTCGGTGGCTGTAATTCTGAAAACAGAGGAGAAAATGAAAACCTCCTCCATCTGTCCACTCTGCAAAAGTAGATGTCTTGTGCATTTCATATATTTAAATTACATATATGGAGCCATACTTTGGTATAGATCTTTATTTTTTTATTTTATACTTCTTTGGTAATTTACATTGCCTCACTAAGCCACTGTAGTGTTATACGAAGAGGGTATTTGGTTTTATTTTGTGTTGATATGAGATTAGTTGTTCTGCTGTAGTCAATAGAGGTACTGATCTTCAGAATAGTGATACAGCTCTGAACTAATGATTAATTCTGCTCAAGAACTGTTTTCTTAAAAAATAAACAAATAAAATCAAACAGAAGAGTTTTTGACTACAAAATAGAAACCACGGCCTAGCTGGGTTAAAGAATTGTACCCTGCAATACAGTTGCACTGCCTTACTACTTTGGTGGGGGGGGGGGGTGGTTTGTTGGGTTGGGTTTTTTGGTTTTTTTTTTTTTTTACATCATGATTTAATATTGGAGCATATTAGCTCAGGTGCTTTAATATCCCTTTCTTCCCGGTAGGTTTATGCCCAGGGTGGAGATTGTTCAGAAACACAACACTGCAGCTAGAAGACTCTACATCCGAGGCCACAACGGCAAGATTTACCCGTACCTGGTCATGAACGATGCTTGTCTGACGGAGTCTCGCAGAGAGGAGCGGGTGTTACAGCTTCTTCGCCTTTTGAACCCCTGCTTGGAGAAAAGGAAGGAAACCACAAAAAGACATTTGTTTTTTACAGGTACTGAAAAGAGAGATTTTTATATTATTTTTAAATATATGTTATACTCAAAGATTTTAATTGCTAAATTTTTTGACAACAACTAATCTCTGATACTGTGGTTTTTGAATATTCCAAAGGCAAATTCACACCTGTCTAGGTACTTAGTCTTTTCTGGTATTGTAGCACCCCTCTGAAGAGGTAAAGTTGATTTCATACGACCTAGGGTGTTTTTAGAAGAGCTTGTATTATCAAGAGTTTGTAGTATCAAGTTCAGCTGTGAATAACACCGGAAGGCAGAGGCATGGCCGCTGGGTCTGTTGCTACAGCAATGGATACGTGTACTTCCCAACACGCAATTGGAGAGGGACGGAACCAAACTTTTTCTCCCCAGGTTGCAATATGTGAATATTGAATTTCTTTTACCTCTTCCACTAACACAGAAGAAAGAATTTTTTTGTAGAGCTTTGAATTAGATATATAGTTTCAGAATTCTCTGATACGATAACATATCTGTAATTTTTCAAGTCACTTTCTATGTCCATGGTGATGCTTACTTTCAGGAATATATATGGACTGGTTAGTTGTTGCCAAATAAAATCCATTCATAATCTAGGTATTGGCTGCAGGACTTGGGTTGAGCGTACTTCTGTGATCCTGTAAAAGGTTACTGGGTTGGAAGAGTGCTCTTTGCCAACAACAGCACCTGGCTATGCTTAAACGTTACGGAACTAACAAACATAATGGTAGGGAGGCCTTAATGAGGAGAGTTAAGGAGGCTTCCAGTGATTTATGTGTATAAATTGCCAAAATACTCACGTAATAAAAGGATCACACATTTAGGCATTTAAACCAGGAACAGCTAATGAAGGCTGAACACAGTCTTAATTCTTTCTCCTTCCTTGTGCATCTTGGCGTTTTCATGTGGCGATAATAAGTAATTCATTCATGAAATGAGAAACAATATCAGAGTCTCGCCTGGCAACATACTTGATCTGCTTGTGATTCAAATACCAATGCAAATGCTTTAAAATAATTAAACTCTTGTGTTTTACAGATACTAAGGGTGTTGGCAAGTTCCAGCTTACAGCTGTGTAGCTACTTCATATTAATGTATAAATACTTTTCATTTCAGAAGGTCGATGAATCACTTACCATGTTCCCATAAATGAGTTCTGTACATTGTACATTTCTAATAATCCTTGGGTGGTGTGCAGGAAATACAGTATGGGTAAGGGAAACTTTAACCAAAGACACAAAGACAAAGCTGCTACTTTTAAACAGTGCTGGGATCTGATTTTACCCAAGTATGGTTTTATCAGCCCTCCGTTTTGGGCCAGCAGTGTCTCTTGACATAAAGCTGCTGTGAGGAGCTTGGTGGCCAGATGAGGCGAGTTGCACGTAGAGAGCTAGAAACGTGTCTTTGGCTTTGGACTTTAAAAAGACCAAAATGTACAAGCCCCAGGATTCGTTATAACAAAAGGTCAATACGGTATCTGCATATGTGAAGACTCTTTTGCATGACTCCAAAATAAGGCCAAATAGCTGAAATGCAGTCGATAAAAGCCTTGAAAGATACGATAAACGGGGCCACTGATACAGAACTATGTCCTCTATGTAACATGATTATTGAAGTAACATGTTTTGCATCAAATAGCTGGTTTTAAGCTATAGTGTTTTTGGAAATAATACTGTACTGTGTGGCTTGATACTATTTGAAAAAACATAAAGAACGTTCATTTCTCTGCTGCCAGGGGTTAATGGAAGGAGACCAGAAGAAATAGCTCATTAATAGCCCTTCCTCGCAGAACGCTTTTTCTTCTTTAAGATAGAAGAAATTACGTCAAACAATTTAAATGCATTTAAACAACTTCCCCGTATGTTTCTGAGATCAGTACAGCTTCTGAGGGGAGTGACGAGAACTGTTTTGGTGGTGACTGAGGTGGCTGTGCCACAGGACAAAGGTTGTCCCCAGAAAAGCCAGCTCCGGCAGGGGCCGCCTGGCCATGGTGTGGGGATGTGCCTGAGGCTCTGCAGGGTGGCACGTCTTTGGAGCACCGTGGAAGTGCAGATAGGCTTTTTGCAAGTTTACTGCTCATCAAGGAAAAGCTCAGCGGCTTAAGTTTCCTTATTATTGACTATTTTGCTGTGTCTTCCCTGTGTTATTTTCACATAGTGTCATTTAAACATCTATTCCTCAACTATGTTCAGATTTTTTTTTACCTCTGGTTTCTCTGAATCACTTTAAATACCCTGTTGAGTTTAGTAGTTTTGTTCTTCATTTTTATTGACATAATGCCAGCGTCATTTAATCAGATACTATAAACCCCTTTGCACCTGAATATTACCCTCTTTTCTGCAGATAAGTGGGAAGAATAACGAGTGCTCAACTTCTTTTGCTAATATAGTTGAGATATTTCTGTTAAGATGAAAAAATCGGCTTTCTTTTTAACTGAGCTCGTGAATTAGTTGTGTGCAGTTGATGATCACAGTTGTGTTTTCGGGGCTGATGCTTACATGCTAATGCTTCTCGTAGTTCTTGGGTTACGGATTAACTGTTTTGTTTTGCTCTCTGCCCCCCGTCCCCTCCTCTCTCGCCCTGCCCAAACCCCCCCCAGTCCCGCGGGTTGTAGCAGTTTCTCCCCAGATGCGTTTGGTGGAAGACAATCCCTCTTCTCTGTCCCTGGTGGAGATCTATAAGCAGCGCTGTGCCAAGAAGGGCATCGAGCACGACAACCCTATTTCTCGTTACTATGACAGACTGGCCACCGTCCAAGCGCGGGGGACTCAGGCGAGCCATCAGGTACTACCACATGTAATGAACTTCAACCAAGGGCTTTTCTTGCGGGCTCTACGGTACAGTGTCCAGTCCCCCCGCCGTGACACCTCACCTCTCGTTAGATGCAGAGGAGATGGTTTGATTGTTTGGGGTTTGCTTTGGTTTTGCTGTATTTGTTTTTACTCTAGGTTGTTTTGGGTAACTGCAACTGCAACCCAACAAGGCGTTGATGGCTTTTTGGCCCTTTCCTATAATGCTTTGAAAATAATTAATTGATAACATGGGAAACAGCACTCCTAATTTACATAAGCCGTTACAGCGTGTTACGTGAAGCAGCCTTCCCCATGTTCTTCTAACGTATCTCCTAAAATTGCCGGCGGATTAATTTCATCCAAGTCAAATAGAAACAGTTGAGTAATCTCAGCCTAATAAACCATAGCACTCAGCAAGAGCAAAGCTCCCTCCTCTGCCACCTCCATCAAACATCCGATTGTGATAAATAAGGTTACTTTATGTTTTTTCTCTTAAGGTTAATGCAAATTCTTACATAAAATGCCGGTCCCATTTCACATATAGCTATTAGAAAATACACGGTATCCATGTATCCCCGACATGGTTTAGAGAAACTCTTCTCAGGCCTTCTTTGTTACAAAATAAGATGAAGTGTTACCCAACATCTGTTTCTATTTTGAGAATTTTTCCTTCAGGTTATGAAACTCTTTAACAACCATTTAATTGAAGTCAGTATGGCTATCATGCTTTCTGGTGTAATAGAACAGATCCTAACTGTTTCTTTTTCTAATTAATTAGGCTAGTGTATGCTACAGTAATTAAATGTTTTGGTAGATTGCAAATGTTTACATCTAGGGAGGAAACTATTGTACAGTGTATGCTTACAGGAACAGTAGAATAAAGCTCTCAGCTTATATCTTTTTATATTTTTGAGGTAATTTTGCTGTAATAATACTTGTTACAAATTACTTAGTGTCTTTCGCTGTCTTGTGTGATAAAAATCCTTCACCTTTTATGCAGTATATGAAGAAACCCTGCAGAGAGCCATCTTTAGCTTGCATGCTTTGTAGGCCCCGTGTATAATTTCAAATCTTGCCATTATGCGAGGATTTCATTGCTGCAAAATGCATATCCAGCTTGCACTGAAGCTAGGAGATAGTGAAGTATGTTCCATTAGTTTCCCGTAAGGAAGCAGAGCGTCGTGAGTCAAATGTCTCTAGCGCACGACTGATTTCCTTGGAAGTCTTGAATAGAAGATAGTTCAAATCAGGTTATGCCACTTCCCGGTCTCAGGCTCTCTGACATGCGTGCTTGCAGTTTCATGCTTATATGGTTTTATTAAAAATTCAGTCTTTTCAGATAAAGAATATTTTCTAGCTGGGCAGAGGTCGGGCTAACAAAATATTATGTGTGTTTTGGCAAAGCAGGCAGGGAACAGTGTTGGATTGAGAGTGTCCAAGTTCAAGATGTTTTTCCTAAAACGGGATACAGCGATTGGGAGAAGTTTGGTGGTTGCTTGTGGCATATTTGTCTGTTGCTAAGAAGTGTATTAAAACTGATCTCTCTCAACTGATATTTTTCCTATGTAGGTTCTCCGAGATATACTTAAAGAAGTGCAGAGTAACATGGTGCCGCGCAGCATGCTCAAGGAGTGGGCGTTGCATACCTTCCCCAACGCTACGGATTACTGGACTTTTCGGAAGATGTTCACTATTCAGTTAGCCCTAATTGGCTTTGCAGAATTCATCTTCCATTTAAATAGACTCAACCCTGAAATGCTGCAGATTGCCCAGGTACGCTTTCGTTTATTCTAGATGCACGCTGTCGTCTTTGATCAAATGGAAATTTGGACTATCCTTTTGAAGTGAGTCAAAACAGTAATTCGACATCTATAATTAACAGTGCATTTCAGTAGGCTTTTCATTTATATGTGATTGCACATCGTGTAGGTAGTAATTTAAACTGCAGTCCCCATGGACATCAACTCTACCTTCTGTGGTGAGAATTTAGAACTTTATCCGTAAAATCGTTCCTAGATATTGGAGCTGTTCGTGTAAATGACTGATAATTCTCTCTTTTTAGTCCCTCTTCAAATACATTGCTTTGAATATATCTCTGTGTCAAACAGATTTAAAAAAAATTTAAAAAGTTAGAGCTTCCTTTTCTTAAAGGGGAATACCCTTTTCGAAATAGCGTGCTCTCTTCAGCATTGCCACCACATCAAGCTACAACTCCTATTAATAGTGATTTTTCTGTTTTAACTCAACATTTAAAATGAGGCTTGCCACCTTAGTAGGGCAAAGTGGTTTGTATTAAAGTCTTAGTGCCATTTTAATGTGTGGAGGGCTACACTGTGTAGAGCAATTAAGATTCTTTAATCCCTCTTGCTAAGCGTTCAGCTGCTTACCCCGAGCGACCACTGCATGGAGAGCGCGGAGGGGGACGCCCAGACAAGAGAGATCTGTCTGCCTGCATGACTCCTTAGAGACCACGCCACAGAGCCGTCTGCTCCTTGAGTTTGAGATTACAATAATGTGTATTTACTAAGGGGTTTTGGACACACAGTTTGAGAGAAATATATACCTGACTTTGTGCATGCCTTTAATTTTAACTTTTTTGCTCAAAAACTGTTTGACTGAAAGAGTGAAAAGCTATTGGAGTACTGTTTGTACTCTGAGCTTTAACAGGAAACAAAAATCCAAGTTATTTTGGTTTCATTAATGAAAATCTGTTCCTTTAATTATTTTTGTGCATCTTGCTTTTAAATCCAGGATACTGGCAAGCTAAATGTAGCTTACTTTCGCTTTGACATTAACGACGCCACTGGAGATTTGGATGCCAACCGTCCCGTTCCATTCCGGCTTACACCAAACATTTCTGAATTTCTTACCACCATTGGGGTGTCCGGTCCACTGACAGCATCTATGATCGCAGTAGCTCGCTGCTTTGCACAGCCGAACTTTAAGGTTTGTATACCTTTTGAAAGGTTGTTTGCAGCGTGTTCTATTTGGCAATTTATAAACTGAACAACACTTTCTTGGTCAAGGCAGAAACTGGACAGTCCGTTGTATTTGGTTTTAAATCTTACCCTGAGCTCATGACAAAGGCCAGCTTGAAATGTTTGCAATTTTGGAAAGAATAGGAGGAGGATAGGTGTAATTCTACCTCTAATTTAATTTTTTTTTTTGTCCAAACATGTTAATTCAAGCTGATTGTTTCAGTGCTGTAGCCTCACAGATCCTTACAAATCCTGGCAGCGGTAAATAGTTAAATGACAAATGCAACATCATTTAGAATCTTCGTAATCATCTGTGAATAGAAATGTGTCTTGGAGCTTTGTTAGCGGAACAGAATGATAAAGATATGCTGTTCTTTGATGGATTCGAGCTCTTAGCAGGGTGTAGTTTTCTAAAGAAATTGTCTAACTTCCTTTTAAATTCTAATGCTTTCCAAAAATGAGGCATCTTGCACTTAGGCAGGCAATTTGCACCAGAAGGGCAGTGCACAGAACGTCCTGTTGCTATGGTGTGAGCTAGTTACTTTTTAAAAGATGGAGTGTATCCTTAAGCGATTTTTTTTTTTTTACTTTATCTATAATACAGAAAGCTGTATTAGAATATTTTTAATAATTCATCATCTTACCTTACAAAGCCACGTCCGTACGTGCAAACAAATTTGCAGACATAGGCTGTAATTTCACCATCTGAGTGATGAGGGGCCACGTGGATTTGGTGCGGCCCCACCTCGAGCTCTGTGTGCAGTTTGGGGTGCCTGCACAGGAGGAGGACATCAGAGCACTGGAGCGTGGCCAGGGGAGGGCAGCCGAGACCGGGGAGGGTCTCCAGGGCAAGACTTGGGAGAAGCGGCTGAGGTCACTTGGTTGGTTGAGGTTGGGGAAGAGAAGGCTGAGGGTTGTCCTCATGGCAGCCTGCACCTCCCTCGTGGCGGCAGCGTCGGGGAGGTGCTGAGCTCCTCTCTAGTGACCAGAGACTGGAATGGACTGGAACGGACTGGAAGGAGGCTGCGGCAGGGCAAGCTCAGAGTGGGCATTAGGAAAAGGTTCTTCATTGGGAGGGCGGTCAGGCCCTGCAACAGGCTCCCCAGGGGAGCGGTCATAGCACCAACCCTTTCAGAGTTCATGGAGCATCTGGACGACGCTCTTCATCGTACGGTTTAGCGTTAGGCAGTCCTGTGGGGAGCTGGACACGATCATCCTTATGGGTCCCTTCCAAGGTGAGAGATTGTGTGGTTTCTTGAAGATGAGAGCACAGGTGCCCACTTACTCTTTTTGGAGTGATGGGTGCCCGGCTCAGTTCAGGTATGTGGCGATTATTGCTTGAGATTATGTATCTTTTGGACTAGAAGAGGAATACTTCTAACGTTTTCTGCATTTATCTTTTTTACAAATGTCCGTCAAATACATTTAATATGTGTTTGTGTATGTTGGCCTAATTTCCCTATTCCCTGGGAGCATAGTCATTGTGCACACACACACACACACCCCCCCCCCAACACACCCACTTTCAAAGCACTCTGAATCTTTGCAGAAGACTCCTCTGTGTGTGTGCACGTGTCTGGGAAAAGTCATCAACTTGGTGGAGTCATCTAAAAATAGAATGTACATGATTGTGTGTGTGAAGATCTTAATACATGTTATGGTTTGAGGTTTTTCATTTCTGTAGGAGCAATTGTGTTGTGTTTTCCTAATGAAAGCTTTTTATGAAAAGAAACACCTTGAGAGGAAATAGTGAAGACAGTTGGAAGCCACACTCATCTTCAAAAGACGGAGATGCCAATGTGGGACCAAAGGCGTCAAAGTGACATTGACTAAAATCTAGTTACGATTCTATAAGCCCTGATGGTTCTTTGGATTAAATATAATGGTCTGATTTTTCTCCTTCATATAGGTTGATGGCATCCTAAAAACTGTGCTGCGGGATGAAATAATTGCATGGCACAAAAAAACACAGGAGGATACTTCCTCTCCACTCTCAGCAGCTGGGCAACCCGAAAATATGGACAGCCAGCAGCTGGTCTCCCTGGTTCAGAAAGCTGTTACCGCTATCATGACTCGACTTCATAATCTTGCGCAGTTTGAAGGAGGAGAAAGCAAAGTCAACACTCTGGTGGCAGCTGCGAATAGTTTGGATAATCTCTGCCGTATGGATCCTGCCTGGCACCCCTGGCTCTAACTTGAAATGTTCAATAGCTTTTTTTGCTGCTGTTTGTGGTGTGAGCCATGTATTGTGTTAAGAAAATGTGAAGAAAGCTTTCCAGACCATGGCTTACCTGTCACACTGCGTTTTGTCAGTCTTCGTTTTAATTGTGTTTACAGTAACGTGACAATTTTACTGTTTTTAATTTTACGAGGGGACATTTCTCCTGTTTAAAAAAGGTTGTTTAGTATGCAACAACAGCTTTCACAAATAGCTTAAAATGAAGAGAGGAAACAATGTACAGAAAAATCTTATTTTATGATGAGGACTATAAAACTAGCACTGTTAGATTTAGGGTCTGCCATTCCTAATAACCTGCAGTATATGAATTTTTTATACAACAGTAATTATTAAAAAAAGACGACAGTATTCCCAGTTACTGAATTTAACTTTGTGATATTTTACTTAATCACTGTCCCTTCACTGTACCAAACTGAAGGCACAAATACTCTTCCTTTAAGATGGCTTCAAATTTCCCTGAGCAAAGTTGGTTTGTACAGAGAATTTTGTACCAAATGTATAGAGGTGACTTTTTGTTGGGTGCTGAGAAAATGATGATCAAATTGTGCTAGCTTTTCTTGGAGCACAAGCTGTGTACAGTAACCGTGTATTTGGTTTAGTTGTGGATAGTGTTTGGGGGGGGATGTTTATAAAAAGGATGGAAAAAGTCATCCTTTGATATATGTATTTGGCTGTAATAGACAAAAAAAGTAAAATCTTATAAAGTTTTCTCTCTTTTTTTTAATGTTTAGAATTACAGTAGCTTCTTTACAATGAATTAGTTTCTTTGTAAATTAAGAAAAGATCATTTAATGTTTCACTCGTCTTTCTGTTGTGTTAGCATTTTTATAAAAGTTCGGTGTTGAGAATGTTAAATTTGTACAGAGTGATTTTTTTCAAAATAAATATTTTGTAAAACGCTCTGTGGTATTCAATTTATTTAAAATATTTTTAATACAGTACTGTGGACTAAATAGAAAACACCCAAAAGCAGGTGTAATCTTTAATAAATGAAAACAGTCTGTATGGTGAAGGGGGATGACTCTAGTAATGAGACGTGGATGTGGTGTTCCCACGTATAGTGTTGGATTTGTTTACGGAAAAGCCAAACAGCAAGTGTGTATATAACTTGAATATATGAAATATGACAAATATACGAAAACATGAATTTCTTCATTCAGTGTACAGTCTTTCTTCCTGGCCAGTCAGTTAATGTGTTAACCGTCTGTTTTCTAAACGTCTTTCTTTAAACAGAATAGTCTATTTTGTGTCTACAAAACAGTCAGCTTTTAAGTAATTGTTCAGAGGTCAAGACTGTATCTGCAGGTGAACCCCATTAGCTCTGTTTCTGCTGTGCCCACAGGAACAAAGATGATCTTTATTGCCATAGCAAAGGGTGGGTCCGTCTGACTTTTTCTTTCCTTTTTTTTTTTTTTCTTTAATAAGCAGTCAACAGGTTCTTCAGAGGTTTCAGAATAACATGAGAGGCGTAACTGAAGTTCATCTCCATCATTGGGTAGCGTGCTGTCTTTGAGAGAAGGGGAATTGCTAAACGCCAATGAGATGACTTTTCCCAGGTGAGTGAGCTCAGTTAAGAGAGGAACATCCAACTCCTGGCCACCTGCAGGTCGAGGCTTGTGGTGGGTATCGCTGTAGCCAAATCAATATTTAAATTCAAAGCAACATGTGCTTCCCAGAGGTCTCTTACGGAGTTGCAGGAAGACCTGTTCCGTTCGTCTTTGCAGCCGTTGGCAGAAGCAGTCAGTCGATACGGACCCGAGTGGCAGTGTCACGGAGGGGCAGGTGTCCCTCACGCGGCTGAGGCTGGGGGGCAGGACGGGCTGTGTGTGTCTGCACGCGTGTATAGAAGAACACGCACACACACTTCGCAGCCGTGGCTGTAATATGAACTCAAAATGTTTACTTGATCAATTTAAACCCACTTGAAGGCTAAGCTTTAAATAGGTTTTTACTGCGTGTTTGGCCAGGAGGCGTCGCTCTGTCATCTCAGACCTCGGGGATCGGTTTCCTGCTCAGTCCTCGGTGCCTTTCAGGTGGGCTGCTCCAGTGCTGCACTGGGCACGAAGCCTTTGGGGGTCAGTTCAGAAAGTTTTGCTATATGTTAGTTATGCATAAATGTTACGGTATGTGCCAGTTAAATGTAGTATACAGGGGGATGTATAGTTCTGCCAGGTTAATTTATGAATTTGCACCTGTTCTTTACTTTTGGACTAGTAACAAGTACATCTAATACTAGAAATGAAGACACTTTGCACTCCAACTTAAATGCGTTTTTCCCCACTTCAGTTATAACTATAATATAGCAGGAAAAATAAAATGCAATATTGAAAATGGAAATTAAGGTATTATTGACTTGTAAATGAAAAGGAGAGCTATCCCCTTAGCTCTTGTAAATGAAGAGTAAATGTGCAATAATGAATTCAGGAATCTTTCCTTTTTTCTAGGGGAAAAGCCTGGAAAATGAATGAATGTTACATTTTTGTTGCAAAATACAACACTATTAAGGAACAGTGATAAATTTAGCTTATTCCTTGTCAGAGTTGTAATAATCAAAGAGTAGAAGTTTTGGAATAAAAAGCGAATTGGAACTGCAGCTGCAGTTGTGTGTTTTATGCTTCTCAGGAATTACTTCACTTCGAGGATTTCCCATGCAAGTTTCTTTTCAGTTCCTTCCTAGGTGAGATGGACCAGAGCGTTTCCCAGCTGAATCACTACGGCCTTTCCCAGTCTGTGGTCTGAGGACATGAGCAAGAGCAAAGGGACTCTCTTCAAGGGAGCCATGACTTTCCTAGGTGTCCGCCTGCCTCTTCCCTGGGTGCAGGAGAGCCAGCAGCAGAGAAGGCCCCACAGAAACAGATGGTAAGCATTCAGCCCTCAAAAGTGTACAGCAAGGGTAGCCAAGCGGTTGACCCTGGACCGTAGCCATGTGGCGACAGGTAAGGCTGGGCAGTTTGTGGACTTGAGGTGCAGGCATTTAGATCAAGGGGATCAAGCCCTTCTGCTTAACACAGTTCGGACGTGGATCAAAGGATTTGCTGTGGGATTTGGCTGGGAGGAAGAGTTTATTACTTCTCACCAGATATTTTTTGTTCTAGATGACGGTTCTGTTTCCTTGTGTGATGAATAAAGCGTGGGCCTTTTATTCCCACGCTTGGTTTGTGTGCTCCTTGTATTTCGAAGAGAGGATAGACTGAGTCACGCCGTATGCCAGTACGTACAAGTGGAAGCCCAAATATATGAATGGTAAGGACTATATCAGGATCTGCAAAACAAACATATCTCTTTTTGGCAAAGACTTGCTCCCTTATGGAAATCATGTTGGCAAGAAGAATCTGAACTTTCTTCTTATAAAACATAATGCTTCCTGCATGTGTCACAACATATTCTATGTGCTGTCATTCACAAGTGAGCTTAGTGCTTTGATGACTTGAAGGGAATTTTTGGCTTCCTTTTATTGATAATTGTAACATTTGTAGCTGTGAAATATGGCACGTGTTGCATCAGAGGAGTTGCGGTATCTTTTCCTTAATCGTTTGCATGTCTTATGTATGTCCAACTCGGAGAGATGACAGCGTTCCCTTAAAGGAAATCATCAACTTTTCTGTTCATGGTAGAAATCATAATGGAAAAATGAGAATGTAAGTAGAGAGACAGGCTTTTTTATTTTTAGGTTTGTGATATCTCTCTTGTTTATTGCAATGTACTCCAAAAAGAAAACTTGGGGTGTGAGGGAGCAGAGATAATAGGGATGAGAGAGTTACTTTAATGAGGTCCCTGAGGGTGTTAATGTGCAAATGTTAATACTTGGTTCTCTTCTTTTGTGAATATTTGCTATGGATTTACCTTATTTTGTGAGAAAGCTTACACAGCCGTAACCCAGAGTTTTACCGCCAGCTCTGAGGAGGTAAATCCTGAAAGCTTTTAGTGATGTGTGGGCGTTCTTCAGAGTCTGGAGGAAATCTTCTGACGTATCTTGTATGATCAGCAACCGTCTATTAGCAGGTAAGTGGTTTGACATGGTACAGTATATGAAGTTCCTGATTATCTTCAAAAACATGTGGCATGTATCTTAGCTGCATTTAATTTTTTATGATTGTAGATAAGGGTTGCCTCCGTCTCGTTAGTTCAGATATATGCTCAATATGCATCTTGCTGAGCAGATACTTGAAAGTGAAATACATTAATTGTCAATTCACTCTAAGTATTCCCTTTTAAGGTTTCTTCCCTCAGATGTTACACAAAAAAAAGCCCATGTTATTACTTTGTAATATCAAACGCTTGAGAATTAAGAGAGGTCAAATTTAAATTGTCTCTGAAATTGTGTGCGTGGGCTTTGTGCCATTCTTAAAATTCCTCACGTTGTGCTTTGGGCTTTGTTTCCTCTGTAGAGTCCTGGACGGATCTGGCTGGATCTTCATGAGGGTAACTAGTGACAAGTCGTTGGCACCAAAGTTGTGCCGGCCGTGTTGCAAGTCTGTGAAATGTGTAGAGATAGACATGTCGGTAGACTTCCACACACATACCTGGCTTGGTGTGAAGGGGGCTTTATGGCAGGTCGCTCGAGTGACGCAAATGTTAGTAACTAGAAACAGATCTGGCATGAGAAAGTAGACAAAAATGTGAGCTGTGGATTTTACAAGGAGAATAAATAGTTGTCAGGTTTCTTAAATTATACTGTATTATTTCAGTCTCCTGATTTTTGTAAACATGTTTGGCTCCATCTTCATTAGACGATGCTGCTGCAATTTAACCATTTATTATTACAGTCTGCTCTCAGAGTAGATTATCAAAATTCATTTGCTTAAGTGAATTATACTCCAAAACAAATTCATTTAACATTAGTGGGGTGTTTGAGTCCATCCTCTGAAACCGAAACTCCTGTAATTGGGCTGTCCATGAATTGTCAGATACAAAGAGAGCGAGCGAGAGATTAGTTATTACTGGAAGAAGATGACTCAAAGCATTTCAGCAGCAGACAATGAAAGCTCTGTTTCGTAATGGCAGTAGAATAAAGTTGCTTTTAAGGCTCCGATCTGTTTCAAATACGATGTATGAAATGTTCTTTTGTGGTGTAGAAACCTATTCAGGGAGAAGAATTCACACTCACAGGAGCTTTTAATCAGCTCAGTGTGGGTGCATTTTCACATTTAAGAGGTTCAAGAGAGCACATGTGAAACAACTGGTGTCTCCTGTGTGATCTATCACCGTTGGCTGGGTGTGCGCGTCCTGGGCGTCCCCTTGCGCCAGCACCGTCGGTGTTACTCAAATGGCTCTGCCACGTGGGAGCACTCAAGGTGCTGAAATGCAGGGGGAAAAAAAGGTCTGTGAAATTGTTAGAATTTCATGTCTCGACTGTGGCCTTTTCATTTGCTCTGAATTAGCATTGCCCTTCCCCGAGAGTTCCAGGAGAAGAGCAGAGGAAATGCTATTTCTGTGTCAGCCATGTTGCGTCCTCTCTTCGCTTTCAAACTGCTCCCGTCCCTGTTACAATCTAACGCTTTACTCTAAGAAATCTCTTATTTCTTTCCGTTACCCCACAGAAAGCACCACGTACGAGTGTTCTGGCGTAAAGGCCGGGGCCTGTGTAGCCGGGCCTGGAGCGGTGCCCTGTGGGGGCCCGGCCGCCCCGGGAGCCGCAGCCTCTGAAGGAGCGGGAGAGCGGCAGCCGGGAGGGACCCCGCCACGGTGATCCCCGCGGAGCGGAGGAGCGGGAAGAAGGGGTGACAGCCTGTGGAGGAGGAGAGGAGGAAGCAAGGAGCGGCTGAACCTGAACGGCACCATCGCGCGCGGCCCGAGGCCTCACCCGAGGGGCTGAACGGGATCCACTGGAAAAGCCAGGGAGCTTGAGGTGAGGAAGCAGCGGGAGCGGTGGCAGACTGAGCTGAGCCTGGCGAAACGGGGAAAAAAAAAAGGTGCTTCCCTAAGGCTTTGTTTCATTGTTCGTTTTTTTTTTTTCCCCCGTCAGTAACTGAAGTTTTATGTTAATTGGGAATAAATTAAATTGAGTGAAATTCCCCCAGTCCAGACTGTTCTCTCACGACAGTAAGCAGCCTGGCAAATGTTTTCAGCTGTGGTAACTTTGATGGCTGGAGCTTGTACAGCCAGGACTTTGAAGACATTGTCAGGGAAGCTCGTTAAGGGAGACTTTGGTGCTGCAAAAAGCAGTTACTATTTTTATTTTTTTTATTAGGTGATGCATTTTCCTCTGACTCCACTGAAGCACTACATGTGGTTAATACGGTCTTGGAAAATCTTTCTTGAGTGAGCTATAAAACTTGTCCTGACCTTGTCTAGTCCTGAAAGATCATATCGTGCTTCTCGTAAGAAATGAGGTGTGAACCCTGCAGTCGTGGCAAAGTTTCAGGTGGTTCGTGCCGTTTTGCTGTGTCGGCCTTTCCAAGGAAGAAGCAATAACTAGTGTGGGTGCTTCCTCCCCATCCCGGATTTTGGCAGTGTTGTCTTTTGGATTTGTGAGGGCAGAAGCTGTTTATTTCTTGTTGTGTTAAACAATGCAAACCTCTTTAGCACTGCGTACAAAAGTATATATCTCGCCATTTAGTTGGTGCTTGTTGGATTTCTTGAAAGAAAACTAACTGTCCCAGAATTGAGCTGTCTTAACGAAGTGCCAGTAAAAGCCCTTTTCCAGTCCACCTGATTCTTGTGCTCCTGAATGTGGTGTAGTCATTTGTTGCGTTTAGAAGTGGTACTAGCTTTGGCTTTTAAAATTCGTGTGCCCCGCGCCCTAATACCAGGCCTCACTTGCTGCCTGCAGCCTGAGGCTATTTTTTTGGGAAAGGATATTTATCCAGGCTCTAAGATGCTGTCAGAATTGTACCTTATCAATCAGCCACTGCTTACCCTCAGTCCAGCCTCCATGAACCGTTACAGTACCAGCTATATTACAGAAGCTTTCTCACTCTGTTATCTGGGGAAGGACAGAGACCTTTGCAGGCTCTTTGTTTCTCTTGATACTAACACATTAATTATTGTCTCTCTCCACTCCTTGCTGCTGTTTGTAAGAAATTGGCATTAAAGGATCTACTCTGCTTATTCAGCAAGAGTTCTCATCAGTAGCAATTCATAAACCGCTTTGCAGTGGGTCGGTATTGCTTAACCATCCCTTGAAGCAATACAAGCGGCACAGAACTTTTAATTGAGGTCTGGCGGTGTCACTGAAATGTTGTTTCATTGTGTAATAGCTGTCCCCATTCCTTTCTGTTATAAAAAAAATAACAATTATCAAGTAGAGAAAGATGCCATATTAAAATTCTATAAATTAAGTGCATGCATTATTGTAAAGGCTATTTTTTAACACCTCATGCAATAAACTCTGTGCTNTTTTTTTTTTTTTTTTTAGCTCGAGCATGCGAAGAGACTACTCTCCGTCTTTGTGAGATTCTGTAGAGGATGAGGTCAGGACTTCAGGATTTCTGGTCTAACTTGGTGAGTGATGCACACTCTCAGTATGAAGTAAGTGGGGGGAATAAAAAGATTTGATACTTCTGATAGCTTGGGGGTGTGTGTTTGTGTGTGTTGTAAAACATATTTGCTTTGTAGTCCTTGGGTGAAAAAAGCTGCTTGTGAAGGATAATACAATCTGGGTGGTCCAAACTCAGTTTTGTTGGGATTAAATGACTTTTGAGACACTTCTGTGGGACAGCATCGAAAATTCTGCCATCTCCCACAGCCCCTTTACCCTCTTCTGCTTTTACTATACACATGCTTGGCAACAACTAGCAGAGACTAAATGTATGGACGTGCACAGATACACAGGAGATGGCAAGATGACAGTTAAAAAAGTAAGCGGGGTCAGATGAATTTGCCTTGCAGGCTGTATCTGGTTTCCAGATGTGTAGCTAGGTGCATCCTATGTGAGATGTGTTGCTCTTTCTTTATCCTTTGGAAATTTCTGCAGAGAAAATAATATTTTTTTAGTATTGCGTACAAACTCTTGGTGGAAGTATTGAGTGGGTGTTTGGGATTCTGACTTTCTAGAAAGCTGGGTGTGGTTTGTAACTGCAGTGGCTTTCTCTGTAGGTAAGAATTCATGGAGAAATGTGTGAGTGATACCTTGCTAAAGGACTTAACTGTTTCTCTATGCACATAGCTCATCTTCGCTACACTCTTAACTTGAATTTGAATGTTGTCCAGAATCAAGATTCTCCTCTAAGGAACCACACCTTCCTCTTGTGGTGGCATTTTCAATTCAAGCTAGCTAATTCTGGGCTGTCAGTTGGCATAGAGCTTCACTCGCTCACAGAATCCCACGGCCCTGCTTCAGAATTATGTGGCATTCAGACGAACTAGGCTAGTTTTAGAGGAGCCAATCCGTCAATAACCAACCCTGCTGCAAAGATGTAGTCTTAATTGTTGAGTGTAGCTATAGATACTAAGTGGAAAACCTTCAAGACATTACGTGCTGCTCATGAGAGGTCCTTAATTGACTGCAGTGGGGCAGTAATTAAGGACCTTACCCTGTGAATTAAAGACAGTATGGCACAAGAATTATCATGCAGACTTGTCTAGTCTTCCACAGCTCTGACAGTTCAGTTTTTCAGCAAAACATCTTAATAGGCCTGTGAAAATATGCATTGTGATCTTTTATATTCTGGAAATGTATCTAAAACTGAAGACTTACTAAACAGAGACACTAGGGGACTGAAATAGCGGGGTCCCTTCCTCTGACCAGCTGCTACCTGGTTTGGATCTGGTGATTTTGGAAAAAGACTCAATCTTCCTGAGCCTTTCACAGCTTTGCAAGAAAATAAGCATTAGTTTGGGCTGAAATGATGACTTGCTTGTCTCTTGAAACACTTTGGCTGTTTCACTAAGCTGGTAAGTTGTGAATGAGGTAACTAATGAAAATACAAAAATGGTTTGTTTTGTTCTTTTTGTGACAGATGTGATGCTGTAGAGCTCTGGGATGGTTCAGTACAGGTACGAATTCTCTGTTCAGCTCTCAGAACAGGCTATTACTCACGCAGGAAGAGTTATCTAGTAAGTCCAGTTTAGCTTTCATTCGGACATATAGTTTAGAACTTAACGTGTACTGTGTGATTATTCAGTTCTTTTCTGTGACCTGAGCGAAGTCCTTCAAATGGTGCTTTGCTGTAGTAATACGAGGGCGCCCAGCTTCATTTGTTGTACTCTTTTGCAAATCCACCCAGAACGAGATCTCAGCTTTGGTAACTGTGTTTTTAACCCGAGAGATGCCTTCTTTATGAAAGACGTTCATACGTTCATGCAATAGTTGTTCTTTAGTGAGGCTGATGTACTGTCAGTTTAACTCAATTTAATGTCTAAACCCCCACTTCTTAACTGAAAGTTTTATTCTAGAACACTTTCTGTAACTTTTTAGGCTGATGCTGAATAAGACTGGATACTTGTTTAGGCTGCGTTTGTGTAGCTCCTGGTATTTATTGTAGCACCATAAGCGATGCTTGAGAAGAGGATTTTCACCAGCTTTCAGTCCTGTCTTTGTAAAATAAGAACCACCATAGATTTCAGGGGTCTTGTTAAGAGCAACTTGCACCCAACTGACTTAATGGCCTAACCCTTCATTCCAGATTCTAATTAGACAAAGCACTGATAGATTTCCTTTGCAATGAGGAGTATTACCTTCAGCTTCTCAGTGTTTCTCTCACTTTTAAATGTCATTTAGTCAAAGAATGGTCATGAATTTGCTAAATTCATTGTTCGATTTGTCAGATCGTAGCCTTAAAAATCTCCCTTTTATTTACACAGAATTAAGTGTAGGTGAAGAATCTGTATTACCCATTGACTGCAGGTCGTTCTTAGAGGAATGCAGCTGAAGGAATTGTAACTTAGTTTACGGGGCCTATATCGGAGGACTCCAGAGAAACTCTGATGCCCACTAGCTAGGGCAAAGGCTGGAAAAGGTCAGGATCTGGTTTCTGCTTCTTATTCTGCCATCGACTCGCTTTGTCCCGTTGGTCAAGTTACTTCACTCCTGTCTGCTTTTGATTTCCCTGTCACTCTTTTGCCTTTTCCATAAAGCGAAAAGCTGGAATGGTGCTTGGCGCAATGGGTGGCCCCATGCAGGACCATGCCTTTAAGTGGCCTTGCTTTGTAACTGATACGTTGCTATGGTTAGCTTCATCAGCCAGGTGCAGACAGAAGAGAAATGTTGCCCCTTTTATCTTTCAGCAGAATTCTTCCCATTTAATTTATACATGTTAGTTGAGGACTTTTGAGGTATTAGACTTTTCCTGGAGTGCCAGACAACACAAACACACAACTTAATTGTCTTAGTTGCAGGGTTTTTCTCTCTGTATTTGTAGATTTGGTTAACAATTATATTCCTATTTTGCCTGAATCTATGGTAAGAACTTCACACTTAGAGTTGTATGATTCATCTCTATCCATGCTTTTAATATTATTCAAAAGTAGCAGGGATAAATGCTGTCGGTTGAAGCGGTAGGTTACAGAACATGAATCAGTGGTAAAAATGTGCAAATGGACCTGACATCAGTGGTGTAGCTGAAATATTATTTCATGATTGCTCTTAGGGATTTGCAGTATCTGTCCCCGCCATCTTTAATAGGTAGTTGTTCATGAATCAAATACAATTTCAGTCAAGAAGCAGCATGCCAGTGGGAGGAAGTGTATGAACATAAATTACGTAATTATTATTCTACTTGCTTTTATGCATTTAATCACAAAAGAGCAGAAGCCTGAAGATACAAAATAAACCTTAAAGGCATCGTAATCCTAAACAACAGCAGCAACATACTAACACATGCTCTTAAAGTACAAAAGAGTGATTGGGACACTTCTTAATTTATTTTCCTCTTTTATGATCATTAAGCAATAATACTAAATTAGCTTACCATATTTGCTTACTCTAAGTCAACAATTCTCAAAGACAAAGCTGCGGAGAACTGGAAAGTTAGTGGGAAAAGGAGATATGTGGATGGGCCCCTTCTTATTATGGGATAAAAAATGGGACAGGGTGTGTGTGTGGGATTTTTATTTGTATTTTCTTAGGGGAACTGTCATTGTGTGATAGATATGGCCTGATGCAGTGATGTCTGCCTGCAGAGAGCCTGAAACAATAGACCTGAGGTGAAATGTGCTTCATCTTCTGTAACCGGTTGCTAACACCAAGGTCAGTCATGGATTTTTTTTTTTTCGGGTGTCAGCATTGTAAACTGTGTCCCTGTTTATGAAAGAAGAACAAAAGTCATGCAGTCGATTCCTGTCATCCGTGGACGGTTTATGCAGGCTGTAGATTTTGCCGTGAACACAGATACATGGGTGTATAGTTGGGGTAATGAGAGTAGTGATAATGGAGGGCCAATAACATTAAAATCTTACTTGCATTTCCCACGAATGGAATATGTTCCAGGGCTTTTTGTGGGAGGTGGGGCACAAGAAAGTTACACAACAACAGTGGAAATTTGTGCCTTGCTCAAGGGCAGCTCAGCTCAGCCTTTTAAATTGGGAAACTCTATTCTAAACTCTATTGTGGCTCTGCACAAATGTTTTCCAACAAAGGAGCAGTGCTTTCACTAACAGAATACAATCTGTTTGGTTATAGTTGCCTTTGGTTTTAGTATAGGATGGGCTGCAGGGATAATAGGTCATTGCATGGGATGCGGCTGGATCCCATTGCACAGAAAACATCTGGTCATTTAGCTTAGGAAGTCTCATGATCTCATGGAAGTTGTCACAGTAGTCTTGTTGATGAGTACTAGTGCTCTGAACCTTGTTTCCTGACTCTTAGTGTAGGTTCATTCCACTCGAGCTCCATTCAGAAATGGACTTCTGAACAACTTGAAGGACGAATTTATTTTTGTCGTCAGAGAACAATCAAAATGAAATTCATTCTTCTTGCTTATGAATGGATATCTCTAATATTTTTCCCTTTCGGTATATTTCTAAGACTTAGGCTGCCTTGAAGCCAAATACAGAAAACAGAATAGACGTTCAGCTGTGGGAACACAGATTTACTGTGTCAGTAGGTGTGGCAGAAAAGCGAGCCTTTTGCAGGAGGTTAGAAGCCTCCTGCATATCTTAGTCTATAGCCACTAGCCTAGGGAAGGAGACATTCTGGGGTTTGTTGTGGCACAGTTTGTTTCCCAGTGGCTTTTTTTGCTCTTTCAGCAGTGATTGTGACTGTTTACTCATTTTTCCCTGGGCTTCTAGATGACTGTTGTTCATACGTAGATGAATCATCTTGTTGTCTATGAACGACAGCGCATCTGTTTTGCCCTGAACAACACGGTATGAGATCCCTGAGCAGACTCAGAAGCAATGGAACACTGTCAATGGATGATCTGCCCAACCTAATTCAACCTGACAGAGGGTAGGGCTTAACAGCTAAGGCAAGGCAACAGGGCAATGCAGCCCCAGTGCTTTCAGAACCAACGCTGGTGTCGCCCTGTGGCCCTGCTCTGAGACACCGGGCTGCATTCCCACAGCCGTAGCCTTCCTGTGGTGCGTGAATGCAGCCTAGTGGCGAGGGTGAGAGTGTCCACTGTGCACCACAAACACCCCTACGTCTCACTGAACATCTCAAAAGAGCAGAGAATACACATAGAGAAAGTTGATTTAACCACAGATTGCTGGTCAAGACATTAACGACTTTGTTTCACTTCACTGTACCACAGCTGGGAACAGCATAGCCCTTACTCCCCCCTTTTATATGACCATCTTTAAATGTCCTACAAACATACACATTCAGCAGGAATGCATTCCCATTATCTTCTCTGCACGAAAGGAGCAGTTCTTCGGCAGAAGATACATGGCATGTCAACCAAGCTGGCTGAGGAGTTAACCTCATTGGAGAAAAAGACCTAGGAATCTTATTTTTGTTACTTTAATTCTGTATACCTTTGTCCTGGTTCCGGTGGGGACAGGGTTAATTCTCCCCAGGCTCCGGCAGGGGACCCAGGTATCCCATCCCATGGCGCCGTGCCCGCTGGGAGCCGCTGAGGGAGCGGGCGGGAGCATCCTGGGTCTGGTCGGTGAGCAGCGGTCCCATAACCGGGTTTGTATGTTCCTCTGTCCCTGTTACTGGTGGTGTTTTCTTGTTCCCTTTGCTCTTCTGGGAAACCGCCTTTGTCTCAACCCACGAGTTTTGCCTTTTTCTTCCGATTCTTTCCCATCTTGGGGAAGCCCAAGGAAGCCCAAGAGAGCGGCAGTGGGTCCTTTGGTGCCGTCTGAGGCCAAACCACGACAATACCACAAACAAACCAGCCATAATGGGAAAGCCGTTTTATCAATGTTCTGTGTCAACGGTATGGAGATGAAGGGCAGCTGAATTCTAGCACTGGCACAGAATGTTGGACAAAGTACTCCTATACAATTTAATCCTTTAATCCATGCAGTAAATAAATGTTTTTGATGTGAAACACAATCACTTTGATTACAGCAGCAGAGGGAAATATTTTTTCTTCTGCTGCATTATGTAGGATAAATAGGAAAAAGACTGAGGGAGGTTTGACAGAATAAACCTTATAAATATACTCTCTTCCTGTCCTTTAGACAAACGAATCTTTGGGTAAGGGCACTGTTATTAGCAGAATATGTCATGGCTTAATTTCTTACCAGTGATCTCTCAAGTATCGTAAGTATTCTTCCAGAAGAGTTTTGATATTGATATGGGATAATGTAGTGCTTTTCTGAAGCTCTGCTCCTCAAAGTGGTCTATGAACGTCCATTTGATCACTTTGAGGTCATGATCCTGTACATTCCAGTGCTTGTCTCAGTCAGGCTTCAGATGTGGGATCACAACACCACCGCATCCTGTGTGGAGGCAGAGTTCACTCACGCCTCTTTGTGGTGCATTGTGAAATATCGGGGGGTAAAGTTCTACCACACAAGGTTAAAACAGGCCAAAAAGTCTGCAGAAATGTGGAAATACAGAGCCACCACCATCAAGGCATTCAATGAGTTCATTCAAGTTTTATGGAATAGTTTTGTTTTCAGAAAAATAATATAATGGTTGTTCTTTTTAAATAATTTTCAAATGAAAAGCATTTGTGATCTTCTCTAGTAAAAAAGAATTTTTAGTTTGAAAATTTTATTTTCAAATTGTAAAAACAGTAAAAAACTAAATGGTGGTTTGTTTGTTTTTTCAGTTGAACCAGAAACAAAGTGAATTGCAGCTTTTTTTGATGGGGTGTAGTTGGGGTATTCTCAACTTTACAAGCTTTCTGTTTCATGTCAACCTAATACCAAACCATATATTTTTATTTTTGAAAACAGCAAGCAAATAGAAAAGTTGCTTTTTCTTACTGTGCTATTGGTGGCTTATAGTTGCGGCTGATATTTTAAGGAACCTCAAATTGTTACTGCATGTCGCTGGGCTATATTATGCTGTGGGGCTGTGTTGCCTTGGGGCGACCCAATAAAAATAACTGCGATACTCCTCCAGCGACAGGGGATTGGATCACTGTGATGTTAGAATTAAAGATAGGGAGTTACTTTGAGGGTATGAATTTGCTGTAGATAAAAAAAAATGGTTTTGGACTGAGATTCATTCAGCAAAGACAGATAGACAGAATTTGAAAAGGTTCATGTAGAAAATGATGAATCCTTTCGCATATCGAGTGCAGCGTTACGTAGACAAAGTAGCATGAACTGCTGTATGCAAAGTAGCATAGTCGTGTTCCTGCACTATATGGGGGGTATTTGTGTGGTACGTAAGTGAAAACGGAAGAGATGAAGAAAGTCGTGATGGTTTGTTCTGAGCTTCTCGGCACTTGCTATCAATTATCGGTGGTCACACTAGAGGTCCTGTGACAGAGCTGCCTGCCACCGGCTGCCGTACAGGATTGGGCCTTCGACAACTCTAGGGACAGAAGTGGTGGTTTAGAAGTGAAGGACAACTTAAGCAGGATGGATTATAATAATCTGGTTAAATTAATTGAGGTCTAAATGGGGCAGGCCTTTGAACATCTCCTGAGTAAATACTGGCAGGATTTGGGGCGTGTTGAGTTTAGTTTGTCCTTCAGAATTACCTCTTGGCATTTCTGTTTTATGTTTGCAGTGTGGCTCCTTGAGAACTTTTGTTTATTAGTTACCCCTTATTAATTACAGTGATGCAGTTCTGAAGTCTTGTGTTTTATTCTTGATTTGGTTCAGCCTGTTTTATTAGAAAGGCTGTTGGGCCCCTTACAACAAACTTTATTGTCTAATGTCTGTGCCTGATTTCTTTCTGTGTTTTGCACCCCAAAACTGTTGTCCTTTTCCAAAGTTTGGAAAACGTGATCCCAGATCACACATGGATCCAGCCTTGGTGACTCTAGGAAGCTTATTTAAATTCTAAGTTGTTTGTAATAACTTTTCTTGAAATGTGGTAGAGCAGATCATTTCCATTTATTTTTCTTTAAAGAAAAAAAATATAAAAGGTTGTGGATCCAATTTTATTTTTGATCTAAAAATTAATTATGCTTTACTTTTTGCATTATCAGTCCCTTGTGATGTCTCAAATAGATGTTTTTAAGTGTAGAGTTTAAGCTCTTTGTAAAAGAACTGTTGTTTTCTGCATTAACGTACTGCCCACCACAGGGAGCGGGGTTTTTATTCGTCCCTCCTCTGTGCCATCCCAATATGGACAGTAAAGTGACAATGCATTTTCCTCAGAAATCCAGAGGGGCTTTTTAGTACAATTTTTTTTTTTTAATGTAATGTTTAAAGTCTGATTTTCCATCCTACAAGCTATAAATCATACCTGTTTACGGATATGTATAGAATTCTGTGGACTAATGATTTGAAAGTGCTATCACATGAAAACAATGGTGTCGCACAATAGTTGACTCCCTTAGGAAATTACATAGCTATCTCAGTGCTCAGGGGGTTTAAAACTGTCAGGGCTTGGTAAAGATGAGTAATAGCAATCCTAGGTGTTCTCAGCCTTGAGTTTTAAAATTGTTTTCAACTCTCAATGCAAATGTCCCTTTCAAGGTGGGAAATGTCACGCCAGGAAGCCTGAAAAGTTTCCAGGTAATTACACTGGTGAATAAGCACGTATGGATTCTTGATAACTTCTAAATAAGCTCTTTTTAAATAAATAATAATAATGAAAAAGACAAGAGCCTCTCGTAATTTATATATGGGTTGACTGGACTGGAGAAAATAAGGTATTGAATAAATCTGTAAGGCCATCTACTGATCGTTGAAATCTATAAATGATTTATTTATCAGGTTTCCGCTAAGCTTGCCACTAGAGATCTGGCTATGCAAAGGCTATCAGGTACTATGTAATGACATCATTTAATCTCAGTTAGTGACATGCAAAGCCCCCAGTCTGATTTTAAATTGCAAACCAATATAATAAGCAGTGGACCATCCACAGATTATCTCTTCTTAGTTTGAGAGAATATATAAGGATCAAATGCGAGCATATATAAGCAGCATCCACGACTTCACTTTTGCCTCACCTGTAGCTCTCTCTGCTGTAGACAACAGGAAGTCTTAGACAATACTTTTTTTCACGTTCGTATTGTGGCAGGGATTTGGCTACCTGTTCAACTGATGTAAAAAGCCTGCTCTTGCCGCCTTCTGGCAGTTTTAGGAGTTTGAAAGACAGAGACACAGAAAGAGGATTGTTACAGCTGTGATTCCTACTGAGCAAATGAAGGTTGATATTTCAGAAGAGAGAGAGCAATTTGTTTCATGTATGTTGTGACTTTCATACTTTCTGTTGACATACAAAGGTTATTTGATGGACACCCAAATGGCAACACGTTCATGTTCAGCACAACTAAGATCTGATTATCCTGTTGCCCCTGTAATACGGCCCCCGTATAACATCTGAAAGCAAGAAGAATTTGGGTCAGAGATGTTACATGACAAGTTCTCGGTCAGTTTGTTTCTATAAGAGTGGGATTAGAACTGCCCACAGTCTGAGGAACATCTGAGCTTTGTCTTTGGTTGCAAATAGAGCAACCATTTAAATGCTGGCTCTGCTATTGAATCACTCAGTATTGTTAAACTTACCTTTGTCTCTGTGGTTATTCCCCTCAGTCTTTCCAGTCCTTCGCTCTTGGCCTCTTGTCACAGCGCATGAAGAGGCTCATGGCAGATTCCCCACTGCAGTAGCTCAGCGTCTCTGCAGTTCTCACATTTCATGCACTGAGACCAACTCAGCTGCTGAGAATGTGTGAATTGCTGGGAATGTGTCGGGACCAGGAAATGAGTGCAGCCGAAGCTTCCGTATCCTCCCCGATACCTCTGTGTCTCCTTGACCATGACGTAGAGCACACAGGGGACGACGTGGTAATGCTGCGTGAATTAGACTTCAGAACAGCGTAGCCTCCGGAAGAGAGACTTGCGCTCCTAAGGCTGGAGAGGGCTAAACACGGTGTGCTGTTCTGGCCGTGGTGCGGGGCACCCACTGCTCTGTGTGCCGGCGCAGGTGGCGTAGAGCCGCTTTGGGGATCTTTAAGTTGGTCCCACACTAAGCTGTGGACGCACCTGCTGAGTGAAAAGAGAACAAGTCTCCTGAGACAAAGACAGGTTTTCCAAAAACAAGCTGTAAGATTTCAGTGTGAGAAAGCAAGAATCCTAGTATATGAGAAAATAAACATGCTTCCTTGAAACTCATTTGTAGCCATGTTGAAGAATGGCTTAAATTCCTGTTCAGCAAATTCCTTTATGCAAAAGAGAATTTTTATTACTCCAACAATTATTATTATTTAATGCGAATTTGAATTTTAGATAACCCACTTCCAAAGAAATATGTAAAGATGATTGCAGTTCTTTTCCCCATTGTTATCCTTCAGGGAAACAGTACATAGTATGCCTGGAGAAACCTGAAGGCCCTCTTAGTAAACTGCCAGTTATGCCGCAGAAGGAAAGGGGGTATATTTAGATGCTATATAAATGGCAGAAATAAATCCGGTGCCATTTGGTATCAGGCAAAGGTTTGTAGGGTAAATGGAAAGAGTATTTTTTTTAGCATTGTTAACTCTCTGAAGCATATCAGGCAAAAGAGCTGAAAATACATATTTAAAGCAACTTCTCTTTAGGCAAAAAGAACCAAAGAAGGATTAAAGCAGGTAAAGGAAGTACATAAACGGATAACTGGAGAAAAGTAATTCTGTGAATCATCTAGTACAGACAACTGTCAAAGATAGGAGGCTCTACAACTATTTTTATCTAGTGCGCTTTATGGCTCTGATCTGGAAAAATGCTTACACACATGTACAACATGGAAGCAATTCCACTGCTTTCAGTGGGTTAGGAACAAATGGAGCAGCCATATGTGAATACATTTTCAAGCTTAGAGGTGTCAGACTCTTATTCTTTATGTCTGTTCAAAGCATCCACTGAAGTCAGCGGGAATTTGGGCCAGTTGGGGATTTCATCTGGAGTTCATTTGGAGCAGTCTTAGAGCAGAGCTTGTATTTCCTTTCGGGATGTAAGTCATAAAAAAAGAAAAAAAAAAAATGGGCAGCCATTTCACCCCTCTACATGGTCTACTCAAGACAAAGCATATCCTGATTACCGCTCCTGGAGGCTGGCATCAAGGAGGCCGTTGCTTAGCCTGGAGACATTTATCCTCCCGGCCCTGTGGTCTTAAGCAGCCGATGGCTTCAGCGCCTTGCAGGGCCTGCTAGGGCAGAGCTGGGAGAATAGAGCCAGGCAAGCCTCATGCTAATGACAGGGATGCCTACTGAGGGCAGGCTTAATCTCTTCTGAAAAGTTTAAATTTGGGGTTCCTGACCGCATGAATGGGTTGATGCTAGTTTAGAAACTCCTTGTCCTGTATCCTCCCCGCCTGAAGCGAGCACGCTTGCCCGATCTTACATTGAACGGTAACCGCCCTCCGCTCTGTCCCAAGCGTGCCTTGGGATGGACAAGCCCTGGCTAAGCTTGGCGTGGCAGGGCAGTTCGAAACGCTGGGATAAATACCACCGCTTGCTAAATTATTTGTAGTCCAGTTGAAAAGAGTATCTCTAGGTTTCTCTGATCTAGTCCTGAAAATGGTAATTATGATTTCAGTTATGACTCTTACCTTTAAGGATCAATGACACGTATAAAGCTGCAGACTGTTTTGATTATAACTTATCAACAGAATAAGATTTGGCTTTTTCCTGGAAGCCTCTCCTTTTTGACGGTAAAAAACAAAACAGTTTAAAAATATTTTTCCCCAAAGGATTAATTTTGCATTACGTATTGATATACACCTGAAAAACAGCACCTACCTTACAAACATCATTCCTTACCTACCAATTACCTCGAGTCATTTAGTTGAAAGCCCATTATACACTCCTACCATGAGTAGATCAACACCATGCATCTAGGAAACAGTCTATTGATATGGACGTAATTAGATTTTTATCAGTTTCAGCTAGGTGTAACCATTTCATTATAATTGACCTGGATTAGTTTCTACATGTCTCCCTCATTAAAACGTATAGCACCTGTGCTAATGGGTTTTGTTTCTATCAAGGTATAATGAGGACTGGCGTATCTGCATATTCTCCAAGCGCACCAAGAAGAGAGACAAATACTCCATTTTATTACCATCTGACAGAGACATAATGATTGCTGAGAAACTCATTACCATCATATTATGCAATGATTTAACTTGAAAACCTTGCCGTGCTGCAGCCTGGCAGTGGCAGAGCTCTTGGAAAGGCATGGGTTTTTGTTTGACTCGTGTCAGCTGAGCCGATTGCCTTCTCCCCGTGTGCTGTACACAGGCTATTATTTGCTTTGCAGATTTCCAACTGAGTTGGAGTGGATTTCATTACTGTGCTGTGTAATTAAGGAATATCGCTGAAAGACGGTTAGAAAAACACATGTGATGAAACTACAGGTAGTGCAGGAAGCTTGTACAAAAGGCAGAACTTTGGAAACATTTCTCCCTTCTCTCAGTACTCCCTCATTTGCGCACCCCCATAACACTGCGCTTTCTAGGCCAGTCCTGGTGCCTCCTCTTTTGAGGCAGCTGGTGCAAGAGTTCTGGCTGCTCTTGGTCAACTGTTCTGCAGCGTTGCAGATACCGACAGGTACTTACGGATAAAAGCTTTTCAGCTCTACTTTGTGTCTGCGTTCTCTGTGCAACTTACCCTCTTCCAAATGCTACTGCTGAGCTGTTTTCTTCAGAGCTCAGTTTAGTGCAAAAGACCATGACAGAAAACGTCACTGAGCACAGTTTATCATTTGAACACCAAACCCCTCCGTAATGCAAAATAACACAGTTCATCGGGCAAATGCTGGCTGCACTCTCTCTGCCTCCATGCTAGACGGGGGAGAGGGGGGTGTACAGATAATTCATCTCTGTCAGCTGAGATAGGAGGTCCTTAAATATACTGAATATCTATACGGTGGTGAGGAATGCCAGTTCTAGCCCCTTCTAGCCTGTTTGACAAATTCAGCTCGAGGTTTAACGTTTCACTGTATGTGAAGGGGTGGGTGCTTTAGAGAGAGGTCCGGCGGCTCTTCCTCGCACTGAGTAGTAATACGTCGGTAAGTAGCCAAAATTATCGTACTCTGACAAGTGCTCATTAGCTTGAATTAAGTGTTTTATTGTTTCCATGCAGTTTCTGGAGAGAAACATCCATATTGCAAATTACTCACTACTTAACAATCTTGGTAACAGTACTCGTATAGAGATGAAGATGGAACTAGCCCGAATGGATATTTCTAGTGCCGGAGTCCTGGAAGCAGTGATCAGACAGACAGACAGACAAGTACATTGTTCTGGAAGCAACGTGGCCATTTCTCCTTTCAATGTGTAGAATTTACAATGTTGAAACATATTAAAAAGTTCATTCTTTCATATATGTATGTATACGTAAACCCACACTTTTTAATGGGGGGACAGTAGGATTGTTTTGTCATTTTGTAAACTTTTTAAAGTTCAGAAATTGTGTTAACATTTTGAGTTTCAAACATTGAGCAGCTCTAACCAGAAAGCCGGGCTGGATCCATGTGTGGGGTGGCACTGACATTTGAATTGCTGGGCAGCTACTTCGGCAGTTCTGATCCCTGTGAAAATCATGTGTTCTTTTAAATGCATTCAGTTGTTAAAGAAACATACAGAGTGCTCACACAGGGGTCATCCATTTGATCAGCGAGAGGAGGAGTGACGCCGGTAGCAATCTAACTTCATAGAGTCATAGAATTGTCAGGGTTGGAAGGGACCTTAAAGCTCATCTAGTTCAACCCCCCTGCCCTGGGCAGGGACACCTCCCACTCAGAGCCCCGTCCAGCCTGGCCTTGAACACCTCCAGGGATGGGGCTTCCACCACCTCTCTGGGCAACCTGTTCCGGTGTCTCACCACCCTCATGGTGAAGAACTTCTTCCTAACGTCCAGTCTGAGTCATCCCATCTCTAGTTTTAATCCATTTGCACTAGTCCTGCCATGAGCCGTCATCCTAAAAAGTCCCTCCCCAGCTTTCTTGGAGGCCCCCTTAAGATACTGGTAGGCCACTAGAAGGTCTCCTCGGAGCCTTCGTTTCTCCAGACTGAACACCCCCAACTCTCTCAGTCTGTCCTCATAGGAGGGGTGCTCCAGCCCGCTGATCATCCTTGTGGCCCTTCTCTGGCCACCTTCCGGCACGTCCATATCTCTCTCGTAGTAGGGGCTGCAGAATTGGACGCAGTACTCCAGTTAATTTCAGTACTATCAAGTCAATGGATAGAGATGAGTTCCTCCTTCAGAGGGACAACCCATCTCCTGTGCTGCTAGAGAGACTCCATAGGGATGCCTAAAATGAGACGGTGCTTTGTATTCAGCAAGAAAAACGATGGGGATGTTTCATAAACCTGTTTTCATCTAATCAGCAGTAAGAACTTTGCAATACAGTGACTTTCAAGACTTAATTCGATCCTGAGGTTGTTTACCCATGTTTTAGTACTTGGAAAGGAAGGGGATGGGGAGACTTCCTATTTTGTCTCTGTTTATGAACATTGGTGAGCAGGTTAACAGATTCAAATGCCTGCTGAAAGCGATAATGCAAAATTGATAAACTAGGCTGTGCGTACCTGAACATAGATGGAGAGCTTTCTCCATATTCAGTGTTTGATCGTGTAAGTAATTTAGCTGTGTTATGTCATGGAATTGTAAACACAGTATTTCACCTGGGAGCAGTGCTATCGGTTTATAGAGCAGGTTTCCCACTTGGAAAATGAACCATATGGTGCATATGTCAAACCAAGGGAAGGAGGTAAGCCTCTCAATACACAGAGTTAACAGATTGACTCTTAATTAAGATCAGATGCTGCCTACCCTTAATCAGATACCCAGGCAGTCTATTTATAGTTGCCCTGATCTTGGGTGTAAAGTTGTTATATGAACAAATTTCTCCACTAACCCCAAATCAGTGGAGTTTCACTGATGTGAACGAATGTTGAATGTGACCCTTAGTCTGTGTTGGGAGAATTCCTGTGAGTGGAGATGAAAACCTACCCGGACAAGCCATCTGTCCGCTGCTCGTGTGGTTGTGAGGTTGTCATTCGCGGCGGAAGGCGACGTGCAGAGCAGCAGGGAGCTAGGAAGAGCTGTGCGTGATAGAACTTGTTTCTAGAGCGCGGAAAGGGGTGTGATCCCTAAGCTTCTTCACCTGCCTGCTGTTTCTAACTCTTTGCGCTCGCCATGCTTTCAGATCCTAGAAGGCACCAAGGCATTTCAGTCTGTTGCAAAAACCTTATCTGCTTTCAGAAATACTAAAGATGATTTTAAAAAAACAGTGGTGTGTATAAACCAAAGAGATCTAAAAGCCCTTGTTGGTCTCCAGATGCCATCAGCCTGGGCGGAAAGAGAGGGAGAGCCGAGACTTGTCTCTCAAGAGGTCCTTTAGAGTACCGTTAGCACAGCCCTGTGCAGCCTGAAGTTGTGCCCCTTAGTTGTCACTTCTAGTAAGTTTTGTTCTGGAAATGCCGTCTTCATGCAGTCCTGCCCTGCACTGCTGGTGTTCCAAGCCAAGCAGTGAATGAAGACAGTCGAGAGGAAAGGATGCAGACTGATACTAGAGTTTGGGTTTATTTTCTGAATACATTTAAGCTAGCCCTAACTGGCCCCCCTTCAAAGTGGCCCAAAAGCATTTGGCAATATTGCATCAGCCCCCCCAAAAGCTGGCCTGTTCTTCTCACCCAGCATATAGCGTCAGGCTGGCATTTCAGTGTCACTAATGCTGTCAAAGACCTATTTCCTTTGTAACGCGCCTTATGAGGGAAAGGGAAGAACACGCTCCTCCAGCAGAGTCCGTGGATAATAGTTACTAGCCAAGTTTGGCGCTGAGGCTACAAAAAGACTTTCTGCAGATCACAGCGTTTCTTTTTCTTTCCTGCAGCTTTTTCTGCACTTTGGCTGAGGCGATCGCTCTCCCTGTGTTGTACGTCCACCTGCATAGAGTGTGTAAGAAGTTGCACTGATAGTTTTTGAGTAATGAGCAGGAAGACACAGCTGTACACAGAATTTTTCACAACAAGCTGTAGAATTGCTGTCACAACTTCAGAGCTCAAATGCTTGCCCACTTTGCATTATTCTTGCACACAGAATTTTATGTTGATGGTATTAACTAGAAAGAAATGAGGTCACTGCACAGTGAGGCATTGAGCTTATTGCTGATGTTGTAAAGGATTGTTTTCCTTAAGTAAGTACAAAGATATCGGTAGCTAAACTGTACCATGTGTTTCTTTTGGGAAAACATTTTGCTGTAGTTCTGTTTATGAGAGGGATCTCTCTCTTAAAAGTGTTGGACCTGTCTGGATACTCGTAGGAGCTTATGCTCTGTAGTCCAACGTATTGGAGTGGTTGAAAATGGGTCACTTCAGTCCATCTGAAGATTTTTTTTTTTACTGTGTAATTATGAAATGCAAAAGGTAGCACCCAAAATGACGATCAGGCTGCTGGCTTTGGGAAACCTCCTGTCTTTGGAAACAAGAGTTGTGTTCATTCTTGGTTTTCTTGGGTTAGAAGACTGGTATGTTTTAATGTTGTAAAAAGAAAAATCCCCAAACGTCCACATGATAAAGAAAAACAGTGAAGGTGACTATAGCTGTGCAAACCTCGGAAGGATGAGAATTGCTGTTTCCCAAGCACTGGTTGGTGTTTGCAGTGCACCAAAAGGAATCTGTCGTCTGTGTTTGTTGGTTGGGTTTTTCTTCCCCTTGAGCTGTGAGCAAGGCAGGACGTTACTCCATATTGAGCGATATTTGGTGTGGCAATGGGATATGAAAGAAACCAATTTGTGGTTATCCTGTAAGAATAAATTCTTTTACATCTCTAAGCATTCAATCCGTATTCCAGAGTTTGGCAAGTGATTCTTTCCAGTAAACAAACCCAAATTTTTCTCCTATCTAAACCCATAAGAGGTCTTTTAAGTAGTATTATACACAGTTTAACTCTTGAATATCCGTTCTGAGCCCCGCCAGCAGGCCGTCACCCGCCAGATGAGGGGTCCCAGCCCGCCGGGGTGCCAGGGCTGTGTCTCCCTGGGGGCAGAGGGACGCAGCCAGGGGGGAACCCTGCGGTGCCGATTTCCCTTGGTGAACGGCACACTGTAACAGAGCAGCGTCTTCTTATTTGCCGAGTTTTCATTGTCTTTTAATTTAGGTGAGTTTCGTTTTGCTCCAGAGGAATGTTTTGTAAGTCAGAGAGAAGCTGTGTTGGTGAATGGGACAAAGCAAAGGCCTGTACCTGCTGTGAAGTACGAGCCTGATTCAGAGCCCTCTCGAGCTCTTGGAAGTATTTCCATTGATTGCCGCAAGCTTGGATCTGTTCTTATTTCTGTGAAAATTCTGTACTAAATGAAGCTGCTTTAGGTCCTTGGGAATGAGGGATAGCAGCTGTAGGTAGAGTCTTATTACTGTGGTGCCAATAATCTCTGACTGTATTGGGGCTGTTACAAGGTGTCCGTGGTAAATGGTTCTTTTTGGGAGGGAGAGATGGTTTCAGAGTTCCATAAGAATTGTTTTGCCTTTTAACTCCTGGTTTGTACTGGTTTCTCTTAGGTATTTTTTGTTCTTTTTTCCCCAGTGGTGTTCCAGTCGACAAGTAGCTCATTAGAACATTGCTGGATTCTGAAGTTTAGCTTCTAACCTGGACAATTTATTTATACCATCAGCATCTTGCACAAGAGACTTTATCATGTAGCAGTCTCAGACTGTATCAGCCTCTTATGTTAAGAGAGTGTGTTCGGTAAACAGCGCTCTATAAAATACTGTTTCTGGACCATGTTACTAGAATGTACTTCCAGCTTCCCCTTAGTTGATAAAATGCTTTTGAAATACCTAAAACTAATTGTTGCTCCTAGTGCAATTTTTGCTATTTGGTAAACACCTTCTTCAGACGTCCACCTGAACTGAAAACGTACGTAGCTTTTTCTGTCCAGTCTTTTCTTTTTACATTTTTTAGCAGCGATGCTAATACAGCTCAGAAATGCTTGAATAGCTAATTGCTGCTGCAGGGCCATCAGAGGGGCAAAGAAGCATACGGTGTTGAGATGCTGAGCAGAGAAACACTGGGTCTTAGCAAGCCTCCTGCCAAGATTTCAGGAGTCACACAGTTTGAAAAAGCTCTTTCTGTCTGGCGTTTCCTCTCCCTTCTCTTCTCTAGCTAGGAGCGTTAAAGGTGGGCAAGCTGAGAAATTACATACTCTTCCATTTAACCACAGAATGTGTACGGCAGGTAATGGCGCTGGTGATGCTGTCAAGGTGCCTTGGCTCTGAAACAAAATCAACTCAAAAGGAGAGCGAGGACTGGTCAGTCTTGGACCTCTTCAGTCACCACCTCTGTTGGGACAGGTGCCAATTAATGCCAGTAACGGTGGATGGCTTTGATGATGTGGAGACTTCTGAATGAGGAAGAGGAATAAAACTGCCAGCTCATTTTATAGATGTTGATGTTTCTAAACAGACATTCAAAAGTGTCCATTTGTCGTTGCTACGGTCTGCGATTTGGGTCAGGAAATCTCCATGTCTTTTTGCTAGTCTTCCTATGGACTTGATAATCAAGACAGGTTTATAATCTAAGAAGTAATGGCAAAATAAAATGTTGGACATCAAACTGTAAGCTGTAGCCAGTCTCCTTGAGATAGGGCTAATTTTTCTGTTTTTTTCTTGGGTTTTTTGGTTGTTTTTTTGTTGTTGTTTTTTAATATAAACATTTTTTATATATAAACAATGTTGTGCTCTGCACAGCTGGATTTTATTTTGTCTGTTACTTCAGAAAAATATCTTTATGTTTCCAGTTGTTTGCCTGCATTTTTAAATGCAGGGTGTATTCAGGTCGTATTCTTCCTTCCTTTTCCTTAGGCTTATTGTAGATCTTCGACAATATACAAAATATTGTCAGGCAAATTAAAAACTGTGTAAGTTGTCCTCACTCGTTTAATTCTGTTAAAAACAAAGCATAAGGTTTTCCAGGCACTATGTTATCGTTCTTTTATTATAATGTTTACTTCATTATTAATTTGAATATTATAACAATATACTAGGTAAAATGTCCAGGTATATTTGTATATGCATAAAAGAACTTTTTGGCAATAAAAATCCTAATAACTGAAACGAAAACCGGCAAACAATTACTTTTTCCTTAGAACGAAGAAGAAGATAAATGAATGAGGCTGAGTTAACTAAGCTGTTTACTCTGCCATTTTGCTGGTAAATATATTATGGTCTGAGTTTTCTAAAGCAACTAACCAGGGAACTAACTGGAGTGTTTTGCTTTGATTGTATCGTGTCATTCAAGTTCCAGAGACATTGTAGAGAGGTCTAAAGTAGCACTAAAGAAACCCACTTACGTTACTTATAGGCGTCATACTCTTGATGCTCCTGAAACTTAAACATGGTGCTTAAGCAATTTTCCTTGCCCCATCAATGTTTTTGCCATCCACTTCTGCCGCTGCCTTGTGTGTGATTGGGTTGCATATAGCCCCAGGAACTCTGTCCTGTGTTTTCATCTTTTGAAAGTTAATCTTCACATTCAAAGATGCACAGGTTTAGATAAAGTTATTTCCTAAATTGTTTCAATTCGATATGTCCACGTCCAAATAGGATCCTCTGAAATCTGTTGAACCCTTACTTCTGGAAGTATTTGAAATTGAAGGGAATGGATAGCAACCATACAGCGCTTAATATTGGTTTAGCTAAATATAAGAAATCAACAAAAAACAAGTCTCCATCCTTGCCCTGTCTCCTTGGTCCAGTTTTGTGCAGGTTGTTTTACTGGGATTGGAAAACTTGGTATTTTGATTCCTGCCTGGTCTGCCCAGTTTGAGAAACTAACCTTAACATATCAATTAAGAGGAGAAGCACTCTTTCCCTAGCATACGCCCATGGAGATTCCTGATGGCCATTTGGACAAAGCCCAAGCTCTTGTACTGGTTGCCTGTGGTGAAAGCCCAACTGCTTTTGTGCATAACAGACCTCTGGGCATGGACGGAGCATGTTTGCATGGATCCAATTGTAGGATCAAAGCCCTCGTTAGCTCTGCTCAGGCTTTTGTTGGAAGCTGATCTTTCATTTGCAAGATCTCTGCTTTGCCACTGTGGAAGCGTGTAGCTAGATCACACGGCTTTGCAAACAGGCTGAGCAGAGAGGACGAAACCACCACGACGATTCCAGCTCTGTGACACAGTCGGGACTTCACAGCCCAGCCAGCTGCATGCATTGCACCCAGCCCTGCATACGCATGTAGGAACAAACCTCATCTGTCTCCTGCAGCTCAAAGTTTTTTGCTGACCCTAATTAAAGAGTTATCCTTACATATAGTGCCTTCCTTCTTGTCATCGCTTTCTGGCCCTGATTTCGCCATAGAGTTTGCACTGTTCAAGAACCTGCATATTTCAGAATAGCTTTCAGTGAATAACTGTGTTGCGCTAATTCCATGGGGGAACAGTCGGGACAGAGAAGGGTTTTGCCCAAGAGCTGGCGTTTCTGTACCAATGCCATTAATTGTCTAAATAATAGTAAGTGTAGTTTCACATGCACTTTGAGCCAGCATAAGCAGACATTACTGCCAGAGAGCAGCAGTTCGGCCCTCCCTATGCCCCTGGCTACTTCTTCCCATTCCAGAATTGCCCTCTTTGGTGAACTACATTGTTTTCATTCAGATAAGTTCCCTGATCCGCTTCCCCACATGGCCACACAGATACTTGTCAGCACGATGAAGGAGTGGAGCTGGGAACAAACAACTGGAACCTGGGGGCAGGGCAGGACTGCCTCTTCTGCTGCCTGCCCTAGCTTAAGCCAACTTAAAGTGTATGTGAAACTACTGCCTCACGTAAAATAATGTTAGTTTACATCCTGCTCCTTTAGTTCTTCCCAGGGCTCCCGCTTCAAAGTGCCTGTGCTGTAAGATCTGGTTAGAAGAGCTGCGGTGAGAGAATATTTGTTATATATTAGAAGATGGGCTCAGTTATTTAGAATCTGAAAAAGGGTTGTATCTTCTCTCTCAAGTCAAGAAATCTAGAGTTTATTGCAGGGACAGAGTGGGGGAATGGTTCTGTAAGCATTTTAAAAATCCATCATCTGGAGGCATGGATACTTCTGGACTATTTGCTTTTCTTTCCCTAGCAGGTTTGTTGTCTGGTCAAAGCCCTGACTCTGCCAGAGCCAGTGCAAATCTGAGTAGATTTTGAGATGGTTTATGTTATACGCGGCTGTTTCTTCTCTGGCTTTGGATTTGGGAGAAAGAAGGAATATGGCATCAGGCCAGCTCAGCTACCTGTCTTAGCGGACCATGCGTTTGCTGCCCTGCGGAGTACTGAAACGCCATCTGCTTCCAGTACTGGGATCCTGCCAGCTGGAGGGATGGGGGGTGCTTGGAGAGAGCGTGTGCCTGGCCCCGTGAGCTCTGATAGCAAGGTGGACCTTTTCGGTTTGTCTGGTTGTGCTTGCTGCATGGTTAACTCTGTGAAGGGACTTACTCATTCTTATGCAGGGCCATCTTTACTCAGTCTCACCAGTAACGTCACTGCAACTCAGGTTTAAAAGCTGCTACAGTCTTTAGGCTCCTAATGACTCCTAAAACACAAAGTGAATTCCTATTCACTGAGACTGAAACAAAAATAAAAGAAGAGAGCTCAGTGCTTTCTCTACTGTCTGTTTTTCTTGCCTTTTCATGGGTGAATTATTATAAAGGAAGCTGTGTATCCATGGAGATGTGCATTATTATAATGATAACTGGAAGGGGCTTCCTGTTGAGGAAATAATAAGTGTATGCTGGATTGAATAAACTCCAAGAGAGAAAATGCTCTCCTCCTGCCTGTCCCAGTATGGTGCCCCTCTGCAAGAGCCCTGACGATTTCTACGTAGAGCACAAGGGAGCCGCTTCTCCCAGCACCCATCTCCGGCTGTGTTGCGGTCTCCAAATGGGAACCCACGGGGGAGGTAACAGAGCTGGGGAATGCATTTACCTCCCTCCAGGTCCCATCTGCTGTCACTTCTCAGGCGGGAAGCCTGCCAGAGATAAAGCGGGTCCGATAGCATGGCAATGGGGAAGGTATGATGAGATGTTACCCCTTTGCTGTGGGGAGGCTCCTGGCTGCTGTAGGAGGAGGGTGGCTCTCAAGGGAGAACTCTCTAATCTGCGAGTTTAAGAGAAGCAGAGCTTCTAGAGTAGCAATCGCTCCAGTGCTTTTCTCTATTAAGGACTGTTTTAGAGGAAGGAATGAGAGGGAAACCTTGTTTCAGTAACTCCTGCAGCAGTGGGCAGCCTGGCCCTCGGTCCTCTGAGTCAGCTGCATAAGGCCAGGAAACGGGGGATGCTGGTAGACAAGGGAGGAAAGATTGCCACGGGAAAACTATTTGCCTAAAGTCTCCCTCCTTTCTATGTGCGTCTGCTTCTGTCCACCTTTTGGACAGTTAGGGTCATTTGCTGAAGAGTATTTGCCCAGGGTCGTCGTAGGTTTTTTAGATTTTGTTTTAAGTAAGCTGGGGAAACACATCTGTTCCAGCAGGGAGAGCTGAGAACCATGCGGAGTGTATGGCTGATTGAAAAAAGAAAATAAAATTACAATAATTAAAGGAAATCACTGACCTTGGATTAAATGCTGCTGTCAGCTGCTCAGACCATGGAGCTTTGCGTAGCCGCGGGACGATTATGCAGATCAAATGCACGACCAACCAGAAAATAGGAATTTTGTTTTGTGAGAAGCTAGAATCGTGCAACAGTACCGTGGCGGCACCTCTGCTCCCAGGGTGGCTGGGGCAGGACTCCTTCAGTCTGTATCAATAAGCCACGCACGCAGAGGCCAATCAAAACTCTCCTTCGTTCAAAGTCCTTCTAGTCTAGATAAAAAATGTCATGGTTAATCATTATCATCTTGTTCTCTTGCTAGGTAATTAGTATTGCATTGTTGCTTTGTGCCTTTCCCTATGTTCCCTTCATGTTAGAGAAGTTTAATTGACATTAAAAAAAGAGGAAATTAAAGGGATTTTAATCAGTTGGTCTGTCCTATCTGTTTTAAAAAGAAAAGCTGGAGTAATAGAAAAATAGGCTGGTGTCTATGCTCTCTTATCATCCATTTTGCCATTCATTACTGAATTGATGAGAATGTCTGCTTTGCATATTTAATCATATATGTATTATGATTACCCCCAGTATTAAAATACTGCTGGGGTTTCTTCCTGTTAGTGGATCTATAGGCAATGCTGTAGGTGGTCAATAGGCTTTTGCCTAACTTATCTCAGCTTTTTTCTGTTTTCACTCAGAAACCAACACTGTGACTGAAAAATGAACGCTTACTGCCACGTTCTCGGAACTTCCATTGATACCTACAGCAAGACTTCATCTCATAAAGAGCTAAGTAAGAAAATAATTCTCTCTTCTGTGAGAACTCTTGAAGTGTATACTTTAACATAAGGGTTTGCTTGAATTTTTGTTATCCTGTAAGAATTGAATCAAGACTTTGGTGTGCTAAGCTTGCAGAATCTACAAATGTCCAATGACTTAGTTATAAAATGATTAGTAAACTTACTCTGAAGGCAGCAAGAGAGCAGTATGGATCACAAAAAAGTGTATTTTCAACTATATTAAGCCTTCAAAGCCTGAGAAAATTTTAAAACAATCTAAATAATAAATCCTTTCTGGAATTTGGCCCAACAAATAAAATCAGTTTAATATACATTTAATATCATTTAATATACATTAAATGATCTGGGTGAAAAGAAAAAAAATAATTGGTTTAATTTTCCTTAACGAAAGATGTTGAAGAACTTGTGTTGTTTTTCAGTGTTTCTTATAGTGAAGAGCAAACATGGATTTAAAATATATTATTAGGCTCTCTTCTGGAATTTGCAACAACAAAGCGAATCGGAGAACGTTATTTAAATAGCCTTGGATAAATTTGCTAGAAGAATAGGACTTTTGCAATTTATTGCGTGCCGTGCAGAGGTGAACTCAAACATGCCTCTGCAAGGCAATTAATAGAAAGCAAATTGTTAGGGACTTTAGGCTGTAACACTGGAACAAGCAGGAGGGCTCCCACTGGTTTCAGTGTGCTTGGCGTCAGGCAGTGGAAATGAGATCCTGGCGGTACTCCAGCGCAGGCTGATGGCAAACCTCCCATTGCCTCATTAGGGGCAGGATTTTATATGAGGTTTTGCTAGGACTTCATTCCTGCAAAATGTTTATCCTCAAAAGAAAGAAAAGCAGGAGATGCATCTCATTGGGTCTCTGCTATCGCTATTTAGGTGGAAAGCACTCAAATGCTATAGTCAGGTCTGGATTTAGCAGCCCAGTTGGTGATGGTAGATGGCCTTCAGGAGCTTTATTAGTCATGATTAGGAGATGAAGTCTGTGATGTGGACTGCTCGTAAACAGTCCACATTACAGGTGCTGACTGTATAGAACCTGCAGAGTGACACGTTTGAGGGAACATTCTGCGTAAATGATGTGTGTGGAGAGGGACCATCCAGAGGGACCTGGGCAGGCTGAGAGGTGGGTCTGTGTGAAACTCATGAGGTCCAACAAGGACAAGTGCAGGGTCCTGCTACTGGGTGAGGACAACCTCCTATCAGCACAGGCTGGGGGATGAAGGGATGGAGAGCAGCCCTGCTGAGAAGGACTTGGGGGTGCTGGGGGGTGAAAAGCTGGCCATGAGCTGGCACCGTGCGCTGGCAGCCCAGAACCCCCCCGCAGCCCGGGCTGCATCCCCAGCAGCGTGGGCAGGGGGGTGAGGGGGGGATTGTGCCCCTCTGCTCCGCTCTGTGAGACCCCCCTGCAGTGCTGCCTCCAGCGCTGGGGCACCAACAGCAGAAGGACACGGAGCTGTTGGAGCGGGGCCGGAGGAGGCCCCGGAGCTGCTGGGAGGCCTGGAGCCCCTCTGCTGGGAGGACAGGCTGGGAGAGCTGGGGGCGGGGGGTGTCAGCCTGGAGAAGAGAAGGCTCTGGCTCCCCAGAGACCTTATTGCGGCCTTTCAGTACTTAAAGAAGGTTTATAAGAAAGATGGGGACAGACTTTTTAGCAAGGCCTGTCGTGATAGGACAAGGAGTAATGGCTTTGAACTAAAAGAGGGCAGATTCAAACTATATAGAAGGAAGAAAATTTTTGCACTGCGGGGGGTGAGACACTGGCCCAGGTTGCCCAGAGAGGTGGGAGATGCCCCATCCCTGGAAACATTCCAGGCCAGGCTGGATGGGGCTTTGAGCAACCTGCTCTAGTGGACGGTGTCCCTGCCCGGGGCAGGGGTCGGACTAGATGGCCTTTAAAGGTCCTGTCCAACCCAAAGCATTCTGTGAAGCTTCCTCTCTTACATCCTCTTACCAGCTGTGTTAATTCACCTGTATCACAGAATCATGGAGGTGGGTAGATGTATTCTGAATCCAAAGGGGCAATGTTTCTATTTCGTTTTTTTTTTTTTTCCTTTCTATTCTTGGCATGTGATAGCAAGTTGGCCAAATTGCTTATAAACCTCTAGACCCTCCCTGGGATTTGTGGGATCCCTGCGCTAAGCCTTTCTAGGTCTCGGAGCAGCTGATGGCGTGTTTCCATGCTCCCCTGAGCACCACCGACTGTTCTGTCTGTGGTGCTCGTAAGGTTCCAGCCTCTTCTGTTAAAGCACTTAAAATGGAAACTTTCATAGTATCCATTTTGATTTGCTGTCCATAGGCTAATGTTCGGGATGATTTGGGAACTCACAGGAAATAAGTAGCAGGTTTTTTTTGTCACGTAACTTTGAGATGTGCTGCCCAAATACAGTACCTGAGCTAGTTCCAAGTCCACTGAAATGAACACAGACATTTTATCTTTGGTGTTAGTAGAGCAGGGGTTGGTTCCTCTGTCTACATGTGAGTAATTATGGGAATAATCATGTGTGGCTGTAATTACTGCTATGCTTAATTTTCATCCTGGCTAAAGGCAGAAGGAAATTATCAAAGCGAGAATGGAAATGGTTTGGTCCCAGATACGGGGTTACGTTCTTGCACGTAAAGTGTTGGCTGACAGAGTAGATGAAATGCGGGTCTCTTCGGGGGGGCCTTTAGCCATTGTGTATCTAAAAGAAAATGTATTCACAATATAATTTACGTTCATCTCAGATTTTATTTCAGGTGTCTTTGGGAGAAGGTTTCTTTGTTATTTTGAGGGACATCATCTGCATGAAAATCACATACTTCTGGCAACTTCTGTGCCTTCACGTTACGAGACTGTGTCTGTAAGTGACAGGTGCAGTGTTCTCCTGGGTGTGGGATGACGCTTGGCCCCGAACAGCCCCCATTTGCCCTGAAAAGACAAGGAGACGCCGCCGTGCGCTGGTCGCGGCGGGGCAGGGCCAGCTGGCGGCGGTGCCCGGGGGTTGCCCTGGGGAGGGGTCGCACCTGTGGGGGGCGCGGGCGGGTCAGGTGACCCAGGCCGGCCAATGGGGTGTTCCGTCCCAGCTGCCACGCGCAGTGGAAAGCTGAGGGAGCGAAGCCCCGGCCCGTCCCGGCGGCGGCCGCGCCGCTCCAGGGGCTCGCTTTCTTCAGCGGGTGGCGTCTGAGGGGGCCCTGTCTGCTCATCTGCCTTTGATCCCAGCCGGTGAGATCTGAAATCCGGTCCCGTCCGTCACTGACTCCAGTCTGGAGCTTCCCCAGTGCCTGCCGGTGAGATCTTCCTGGGAACTCGGTACGGTTTTATATATATATTGTATCTATTTCATTATTTCCTTTTTATTTTATTATTAATGTTTCATTAAAGTAGTTTAGTTTTTTCTAAACTTGTAACTATCTCTCTTCTTCCTCTTAGTGGAGCAAGAGGTGGGGGAGAGCATCTGTTGTCTTGTCGTTGGCCAACCTGGCCCAAACTGCGACATGCTGCTTTCTATTCTGAAGCCTTTTATTTGGGAGATCCTTACACTGATTTTATTTCAGGTTCTCTTTATAAATAGCTGCCCTGGTTACGGGAAAGTGTGGAGGTAATTTAAAAGTGTCTTCTGTGTCTTACGATGATACTGCTATGGTAGTGTAGATCTTGTCTAAGCTGTCTTTAAACTAGCGCACGTATGTGGAAAAGTATAGTAGTGCCAGCAGGATGGGGGCAGTTATGCTAAAAAGCCATCTGAAAAGCCAGGTAAAAACGTAGCAACAGAATTATTTACAATCTTTCACAGAAAGACCCTAGATCTCTTATTTTATGAAACATAGTGCTCCGGGGAGCACAGAAAGGGAAATATACTTCCCATTATCCATCTGCCTTTGTGGGACTACCTTTAAAAGGCTCTTTGGGATAGGGGTGGGGACACCCTTCATTTTTAATTCAATAAGGCCAGCACTAGAATACAGCCAGGAGCATTCCTGAGGCTTTTTCCTGTTCCTTTTCTTTTTGAGTGGTTGCAGTCTCTAAGGGGAACGTGGACACCCCCATTCGCAGGGGAGGAAGAAGAGAGCTGTGTTGCTTTTCAACAAGTGGACAAATAGAATAACTTGGAAAGGAGATCTGAGGAGAAAGGAGACTCAGACCCATACACCTTTGGGTAATGAGCCATCTCAGTCCTGTAATAGTCCCTCTAATAATTTCCGGAACAGGCCTATTTCCTAGTAATAGAGTTGAAGGACGTTGCACATCTCCAGTCTTCTCCTCTTTCCCGTCTTGTCCCTGTCTTGTTTCTGCACTCGATAAGCAGAAATCTTTGCTGCAAATTGACAAAAGTCCCAATGGTTTCATAGCAATCAACAGCTTCCTGCAGGCTTTTCAGGGTCTCCTGATGGAAGGCTGGAATGATGAGCAATTCGGTCTGCACCGATGGCTGGTCTGTGGTCACTGCCTGAGCGCACTGAGAAAATCAGTGGGGTCTCTTGCTGGACGCCAGGTGTGATTTCCCTGTGGAGAGGCTTCCTTCCTGAAGCTCCACTCTTTTAGTTTGATGTTCTCTTTATTTATTCTGGGATAGGTGCCTTATAATAAAGATTCCATGTGCCAGTTTATTTTAAGGAATTAGACGTAGAGGAAGCCATTAAGACTAGACTGTGTTAAAGCCATCAGCATTACATGGCACAACTTTACCTGCCCCTTCATAGCACTTCAGCAGTGCAACGCATGACAAGGAGACAGCGAGCCAAAGGGAAATGTACTCTTGCAAGCACAGTTCTTTGGAGCCTGAGTGGTTTATGGCAAGGTGGTCTTTGGTAGGGAATGAGACTCAAGAGGACCAGACCGTCCTAGTAACCTGTGTTGTTGGGATGCTCTTTGCAGTGGACCACAAGGGGGAGGTAGATGCTTCTTTATCCTCAGGGAGGGTACCATCCAGCAAGGAGATGCAGTGAGTCATGCATGAGGGCAGGGAGGATGGCTGGCCAGCCCCAGCAACCCAGACCTGTGCCGAGCTGCCACGGCCGCCCTCTCGTCTTCACCTTTCAGTACTCAGACTCACAGTGTTTTCAAACAGGAGCAGTGTCACCCATTTCACAGGTGGACAACCTGAGTTACAAAACTGATGTGAGCTGCAAGGATTACTGAGAGGAGATGCGTGACGAGGCACTGGATGCCTGTTTCTGGCCCAGGGTGGTCTGTAAAGGGACAAGGCTCCTTCCTCATCTTGTCCACTCACGCACTTACTAGGAAATGCCTGTATTGTTTGTCATATTGTGTGCTACTCTGCTGTTTGGTAGCTTTTTGCAGTCCTTTTGTANAGTTTTGCTGAGCTTTGTCAGAGCTGTGACTCTTCTTCTGAAATGCTAGTGTTGTCCTCTCTTTTCAGCAAAGAAGAGATGAGCACATATTTACAACTTCACATAATTATATTTTATGATAACCTGATGCTAATGCGAACATGAAATTGAACATAAGAATCTAATTGTGTACTTCCTGTTGAATAATGCAAGACAGTAGCAGTCATTAGCCTTGTACTGTCTGAGAAAGCAAGGCTCTTCCCTTTGTGCAAAGCTCATAAACAGAAGATAAAGAAACAAAATCTTCTCACAAGTCAGAAGCAATGTCTTGGTGAATCAGATTCCCAGCATTGAGCACTCCCTGGTGTGCCAGATACTTAAAAAGAGGGTGTAAAACATGTTGTATCAGCTAGCAAGTCACATTGGCTTCTTTGAAATCACTGGTTGCACTAAATGTCCATCTGGTCTTGAAACGTGTAGTTCTCTGCTAATGTGAGGAAGCGGAAGGAGAGGAAAGAAATTAAAAATTTCCTGTTGAGGGTGAAGGATAAAAAGAATGAAAAGTAGGAAATGGGCCAGCAGTCTGTTGGTAACACCACCCGTTTCCGGGTGACCTCTTTCATACCATTCTGCAAAGTGTCTGGGTCCAAATATTTCCAGGTTCCAGCTGCAGGTTCAGGACTTAGTGTGAGGTCTTGATATTCAAAGCTGCTTTCAGTGAGGAACTTTCCACATGGAGAGGGTAGCAGGAGGGAGAGTGATTTTGTTTGGGAGGTAAAAATCTTTGTTTCAACTGTAGCAGAATGCAAGACAGACAAGCCTATGGACCTAGCTTGCTAATGAAATTTGGTAATGGGCTGGAACGTTTTGATGAGGCTATCAAAACTATCGTTTTCAAATATCTGACCCAAGTTTTGAATGCTCAGTGCTTCTGCAAATCCAGGCCTTAGTATGGGGCTATTCAATAATTTAGAGTACTGAAAAGTAACTCTGCAACAAGAGGAACTTACAAAATGGAATAAGAGACCAAAGATTTCCTGAACTGTGCCTCAGCCATTCTTTCTGTCCCACTGGTCTTCAGGCGGCAAAGGAAGAGACTAGAGGGGATCTTTTCCTTAATATAATCTCCCGGCAGGAGAAAATTTTCCTCTCGAGCAGGCAGAGACCGAGGAGAGATTAAAAAAGGCCTGAAGGTTAGCCTTAGCCCCACTGGAGCACATATTTAGTGCTGGCAATAGGACCAGTGGCAGGATTTAATCCATGTTTCTCTTGTCTGTCCTGTAGCAGTCACATCCCACTTAGAAACAGTCCTTACAGTCTTAAAATCACTCTGGTGGGATTCTGACTTGCACTGTGGGAGATCCAGGTAGCATCACGTACCTGGATATCCTGCCTGCCTGTCAGCAGAGCTTGGTGGTATGTGTGTCTGACAAGCCGGCAGCTCCACAGCCCTGAGTGGGTGAAAGCCCTACAGGAGGCAGGAGTGACGGCCACACGCGGCTAGAAGTTTGAGAGTATATCATCATGTCTGTTGGTTTGCACTAGGAGTGCCAGCTGCCAATACACAGCAGTAGCAGCTCTGACTCACTATTGCTCCTGTTTCTGGCAATCGCAATATTTGCAATCACCATTGGGCTAATTGCTATGGGAAGTACCACTCTGCTTCACACAGCTGATGCGTGTTGATTGTAGTTGTATAACAGTTTATAACCTTCTGCTTCTTGTCTGCACGAAAGGGTTGGTTCTTTTCACCCTTGTGACACTTGAGAAATTAAAAGCTGTCTCAGCGAGGGCTGTGCGTGATCTAAGACTGGATGGAGCCTATCCTATTCTGTCACACAGCTCCTTTTACTCCTTTGGGGCAAGCTGTGGAAGGAAGCGTTCACTTACCTGAGTAAGTGTGGTGGGTTGTGCCTTCAGCTTGCAGTGGTGATAGTCGGAATTTCTAAGAGTTTAGAGGTATGTATAGTTTTCAAGTCTCTGAAGGTGCAAACCTCTGCACCTAAAGTCGGCTTAAATCCCAGGCCTGCCGGGCACTGCCCTGGTGCAGGGCATCTGTGCAGTGAGGTGGGCTGGGCTTGGGGCTGCCAGCACTGACACACAGGTCCTGGCTGGCCTCCGAGTTACTGCCTGCCTCCGCTCTTTGCTTTTCTTCCTGATTTCGATCAAATGTTTACATACAAAAAAGTTTATATGTAATGTGAAGATAACCAGTATTATGAGCTCTCCTTATATCTGTAGACTGAGTAAAAAACGGTCAATAAGGTTTTCTTAATGGCAAAATCAAGTATCTAGATGTTTGAGTTGTATTCCTACCTGTGCTGTGTGCATGTTGCAAGGTGAGGGAGGGTTTTCCTATGGGGCTGTTTGAATCCATGCTTACCTTTCCCCCCTACACATCTGCTCTCTGGTATAAATGGGCTTTTGGATAGATTTGTATCCAATCTGAAAAGCCAACTTCCTCTTTTGGTAATTCCTCTTTATTATTTTTTTCTTTTTTCTTTTCTCCTAGCCTGAGCAAGAACAATTTTGTATTGCTCAATGACAGATCTTTGGAGAGGAACATTTTAACTATGGTTATTTGAGGACTTTAAAGCAGCAATTCTGGGGCATATTTAAAAAGAATATTATTTTCTTACTAAGAGAAGGAAGCAATGCCTGTATTTTTGTCAGGTTGCTAAACTCTCTGCCTTCACAGATTGAAACTGCTTGTGTCTTTGTCTCTTTTTGTTATTGCAAATGCTTCTTTTTCAGACTTCTTTAGTACTGGTCAGTGTTTCCCAACTGTTTCCCAACAGTTTTTCCAACAAAACTTGTCGTCTAGCCCTTAGTCATCCTTAGAAATGAAGCTATGCCACATAACTGCCAGGAATGGTCCCCACAGGGAGTGTGAAGTAGAAACCAGCTGCCTGCTTGTTTGCATGTCGGCTCCGCTTGCTGCGATCCCTGGGCACCGAATGGGGGAGCAAGATACCCTTTGCTCTGAGCAGTTTGAAGCAGAAGTCTCATGTTGGTGACTTTTAGCAGCCCTCAGCACAAATTAGCAGGCTGCTCTTTTACCTAAGGCTGAGTCAAGACTCCCCCCATGCTGACCTTGGTCTGAGACTCCGTCCGTGCTGTGACCTCAGCCGTCCCCCCAGGCTCTGCAGCCAGCGCCGGGCAGGAGGCTGGGAGTGTTTCCCACTGGTGAGTACCCCTCTCATGTGCCTGCGCTGGCACCGTATCCAGGAGCAATTGCCCCTCAAGGAGAGCAGGAGCACCTTCCAGAGCTGGGCCTGGCTGGATGCTGAATCGTGCTCCGGCATGGCTGTGCCTGGCACCAGCGCGCTCTGCCTCCATGCCTGCAGGGAGCAAACTGCCTCTTGAGGTATGCTGTGTGATTAATGAGAAGCGTCCAAACCGTCACTGAACTTTAAATAGGAGACAAGGTGCTTTTAATAATCCTAGCAGGCACTAAATATCTTTGTGAATCTAGATTTTGATTACCTGGGGCTTAGCTGAATTTAGTGAGGCTTCCAATGGAGCTAAGGCCAAACTCTCTGATGCCTGTGGAGGTTTTACAAGTCTACCCACCAATGCAGGGTATAACACTAAGGATGATAATTGAAATATGTGTTTAAAAACAACAAAAAAAGTACTTTCAAAATGCATGCTAGGAGACTTAGCAGTTGTATGAATGGAAACTTAAAATTATGGAAGAGAATGGATCTGGTGGACAACATCCCAACATGTTTCTGAGAAATGGTTTGAAATGGCATGCAACAACGTTTTCTAATCCTTCAGGAGAAGAGAAAAGGCTTTCAGCTCACTCCTTTTAGCACTTAAATGTTGTGGCTTGGCTTTATACTTAAATCCCAATAATTTAATATTTAGCTGAGAGTAAACATCTTTGGATGTAAGAGGGTGAGAATGGCAGCCTGCAGTCTGGAAGGCTTAGTGTTTTAGGCCCGATTTTTGTTTGGTTTTTTGTATGTAAAGAAAATGCTCTTGATCCATTGATAACCAATAGATTCTTTCAGCTTCAGAAATTAAAAGGATGGGTGGGTGTTCTGCAGAATGGCATCTTGTGCATGCACAACTTTTGTTGGATGGTTTTGCCCTTTGTTTCATACCTCACATGATTAGCTGAAGCACTGCCATTATTTTGGAAGGTGAAGAATTTTTTCCTTACAAGTTATTCCAGTTTATGCTACTTTGCTTAAACTTCCGTAAACGGATCAGCCTATTGACTTGCTAATGATGTAGTCACTAGAAAGAGGGACTGAATCTGTGGACACCAGAGGATAAATCTATTGGTCAGAGAAGCAGGACTTTGTGTTAAAGAGAAGTCAATACAAGACTGTTGTCCTGAAGTCCATAATCCATTTAAGCCCTTGTCTCAACACACATTGTATGTATGTATGTTTTCTGGTAGAGCCACGGGCATGCGCGAGACGTGTGTCTGTACCTCGTTGGGGAGGGACAGCCGAGCAGCGCTGCCTTCTGCTCCCCGAGCATGGGGCTGAGGTCTGCCCGAGGCGCTGATGTGGGCACCGCGGCTTCCCGGCTTCCAGTACAAATCTTCATCATTTCACTCCCAGGTATTCTTGTGCTGTCTTGGCACAACTAGGAGAAAAAAATCACTGGGTAGTAGTATTTCCAATATGACAAACTTACTTATCAAGTTTCTAATAATTCTTCGACAAAACTTATAAATTGACCCTTTTGTTTTCTTAATCTCAAAGTAATGAAGAAATTCCGTCTCCATTCCAAACCCTTATACACAAAGAGACTATTCCATAATGGAAATATGGAAAGCAGTGGGCAAGTTTGCATGAAAGGATTTACTTTTATAAATTCGTTAAAGGAATTTCAAACCTACCACACTTAATGTATCAACTAGGGGGAGAGGCAGTTTATTGCTCCTCTGGGTTTTTTTTGTTACTGTGTCACTACTTTGCACCAGGAGTGTTTTGGTATGTTGTCTTCATGAAGTTAAATTCCCACTTCTCCCTCCTGTTCTCCACAGATGGAGACTCTAGTTAAAAATCCACTCCTCCTGTTAAATGTTTCCAGCTGAGAGACAAATCAGGCCTGTATCATTTTCATTTGGTAGCCATCAATGTCATTTTCCTCTGAGGTACTTTTTGTAAGCTGTGATCATGATTGTTTTGTAGCTATTGCTTTTCGACATGCTATGTACTTCATCTGTCAAAGCCAGGAAATATGTCTTAGCCTAATTATGGTGTTTGTGAGGAACAAGCTAATCAACTGAGTTCTAGTTTGTTATTTCCAAAGATAGACTTAAATAGATGTATGTACATAATGTGGTGGCTCTTTGTGTGGTCGGGAGTTGACAGTGAAACCTGGGGGAGAGGAAGTGGCATGAGGATGTTACAGCTCTTGCTGCTGGTCCGTTTCCAGGGCTGACCAAAGGAAGCGGGTGAAGGATATCTGATGTTTTGCCCCACTTTACTTAACCAAGCCTGTTTTGACCGGTGTTGTTTTTGAGATGATTAAACTGCATCCCCGTAGGCAGTTCTCTACACAGACACGGTTCTTATAGTTGATACAGTATGGACACAAATACTGACCAAGGTCTGTTTTTAATCATAAAGGCAGGTTGCCTTCTGGAGGTTGATTTGCCTGCTTCTCTTTGGAAATCTGCTCCTAAAATGTCAGGTTGCTCTATGCTGAAGAAGCCTGTGCAGTGCTTTATTTTACATGTGGAACCGGGACACACATAGCACTACTCAACGAATAAAGTGTTATTTGTTGTGTATGAGAGTGGCAGGGTCAGAATAGTTCATTGGTCATGTGTTTCATAAGGCTTTGTGGAAATCTCCTACTCAGGGGTTTGGCCACTGCATTCCCTGGTATCACAGAGCCTCATCTTCCTCCCTGTACATCATGAGGAGTAAGTGCAGGGTGGTCTTGCTTGGGTGACCCTTTCCCCAGCAGAAAGTAATAAATAAAATTCATAGGGAGTGTTGTCAGAGTCCATCTGGTAAAGAGAAGTTGATAACATGGAGAAGTCAGCTGGATTAAAGGATCAAGACAGCTTTCTGTAATTCCAGGGCTGCGAATTCTTTTCTGCCTGTAAATAACCTATTACAAGCTTATCATGAAGGAATATACTGCATAATGGATGGTAGCGAAAATCCAGCCATCAGGTTACTAAATTAAATAACTAATCTCCAGAAAATAAAACCTGATACATGTTTTCAATGGGTTATAACTAATAGAAAATGCTTGATGATTTAGATTTGTGTTTCGGTGTATTCTTTAATGAAATTACCTTTTTATGGAATTGATGCAATGTATGTCTTGATACACAGCGGCGGTTTATTGAGTTGAGGTCTTTTCTGGAACTGTTGACACAAGAGTGAGTCAATTTACCAGAAAAACACGAACCACCTACATAGCTTTGAGTTCTGTATTTACAGTGGAGCTCTTAAATGCAAGCATGGCACATAGATATACACGTCCAACCTTATTCTCAGCGTCTGCTCTTTCATTATGGGTATTTCTAGTCTGTTCCTTGTCTGAGGATGAGTAAGCTGTATTTGCAAAGTTCTGCTGCCCATATTTGTTTTGCAATATTTAATGAGTACTTTTTCACAAGGTTGTGCTAATTGAGTTAGCTCAGGGTTCTCTCTGTGTCAGGGCAAAGTCTTGAGGGTGGCTGTATTGCAATGTGCCCCTGATGTCAGAAACGGTCTTTGGAAAAGCAGAACAACACAGTAATCGTGCGCAGGTTGCTTACCCAATAAAAAGTGAGTCCAGTCTGTTCAGGAATGAGAGCTTCTCTTGTATTGGAACTTCTGTTATTTCAAAACAAAATTCCATTCTGAAGTGAAAAGCTGAAATATCAAGATTTCCTGCTGTTTGGAATTAATAATAATAAAAAAGAAGTGTTAGATCAGTTCTACCACTTATTATGACAATAAAGGAATAGTTATTCAAATAAAATAGCATTAATTGAAATACTGATTTTAAATAATTTTGAATTTGTGATTTTTAGTTGTGGTGTTTAACTTTTATGCTTAAATATTAATTTCTGAATCTATACTGAAATCTGTCAAAATAAAACAGATTTTCCATATTGAAGTGTAGATGCTCTGATAGCCTTGCACCGAAAAAGAGAAGTAAAAAAAAAAACCTGAGGAGTTTTGAATTTATATTCAACTCCTAACCTATACCTCAGAGTAAGCTCACTTCACAAGCTCCCTTCTTTATAAATAGAATATGAGGACTGTAGAAAGCTTCATTCTAAACCAGTGTCCTTGAATCCAGATGAGGTGGTTTGCTTGACCTCAAGGTTATTTAGGTGTCAAGTGTGCAGAATTGGTTCTTTCTCTTCCACTTTTGGGAGATGTCTCTCACCTAACTCAGGTCGGAGCCGTTTGGAGCCAGTTTGTGCAGCACACAATACGTGCGTGAGGAACAGGGCAGCAGTCCCTGCCACCTCTGCGCGGAGTAGCTGCGGAGCGATGGCACCGGCTCTCTGTGCAGGAAGCAACGGTTAGATTTGACATGGGACACTTAAGCTGTGGACAGTTTTTTAAGAAATGGGTGATTTTTAGAGTTTTTAAGAAATTGGTGATTTTTACATGTCTAAATTCTAGTGGTGTTAAACAGGTAAGTGGCTACTCAAGTGGAAATTGCTCTCTCTTTTCCCCACCTGGATATTTTTATTTCCCTTTCTGATTATTTCACCAAATTGCTTCCACCGGCACATCTTGGCCTTTCAAGGACTTGGTGTTACAGCTTCCTTTCCTCCTTAATAAATTTTCCTGTGGGTTTGAACAATGGGAGAGAAGTGGTAGCCAAGACAGCACGGACCATTAGAGTGATCGCCTGTCGTACTTTACCACTGATCGTTTTTCTCCAGCCCAGCTGCCTATTGTTGTGTGTCCCTGCCTCCTTCCCAGAGTACAAATGTAATCAGTGAGTTGGAGAGTCTTCAGGGGTGGTGGCTGTATTGAGTAGGAAAATCCTGCTTGCTTCAGGTTCAAATTTAGGCTAGGTGGGGCATCTTCCAGTTTTTGGCAGCCTCAGCCCCATTTAGTGAATGCAAGGGGATTAATAGTGAATGGGGTCATTATATATGAAGCTTTTCTGTTGTTTCTCTTCAGAAAACACATCTGCAAGGAACAGCTTCATTGTGCCATGTCTGGGATCTTGATTAAACCAAAGTTAATATCCTTTTTGATTCCTGACATTTTGGAACATAGAGCGCCAGACCTGGTACCTGTGAACTGATGGCTTGCCGTATTCTCGTGTGTTGCTTTGGGACTGTATTTAATGGCATCACTAAAACAAAATACCACATGTCGTCATCCTAAGACAAACCAATGTGAATTCAGATGTTTCATAAAGCAACTTATGTCTCGGCTGTAGCTGGCAGACTTTACGTTGTCTTTACCTCCGTGGCAGTTGGCATTTAGTGCCCCAGTTCTGCTGCATTGTTTTCTTTAGGAATCTCAATATTTCACCTGCTAAACTGCAACTCAAGTTGAAGGGTAACACTTTAAGTATCCAGTTCCTACCACAACTTACCTTAATGACATTGAGGGACTGTTCAGTTCTGAAGTCCACTGGATGACAGCATGGGGTAAATGAGATAGAGAATGGCATTATTCTGTATGGTGGATGATTGTAATCCTTTTACTTTGATTTCTTAAGAATAAAAATACCCTAAGCAGGAAACATAGAGTAAATCTTCTTTGCCCAGTGAACCTGTTCGTCAAAGGCTATGATCATACAGCAGCAATTATCAGTGGCGAATTCCTGAGAACTGCAGGGCTCGGGGTGTGTGTGCAGCGTTTCCAGGCTGATGCAACCAAACCTGAGGGTGGTTCCCAGAGAGCCAGGGAGGCTTCTCATCCTGTGATTACTGCCAGGCACTGGTCTGTCCTCCTCCATGTTTATACTCTGTTTGGTCTTATTCTCATTGTTTTTACTCCGTGGTGCTTAAAAAAAAAAAAAGTCCAAGCCCCAAAACTTAACCGACATTTTTTGTTACAGAAGAATTTTTGTTAAATGCAGTAGTTAAAGGGATGCGGTGTCTGGCGTGGTATGACCTCAGGGAGGAAGAACACACGAGTTTGGACTTGTGCCTCCACACATGTGCATTTCAGGACGGTTAGATCTGTGTTCCAGGCAGAAGGGAAAGCAGTAACTTCCCAGATAACTGAATGCTGGTTTGGCCCATTCCCCACCTTTGTTATAACTGCACTTGCAGCCTGACTCTAACACAAGGCAGCTGCCTGCTAGCACTTGGCATGAAATCTTTACAAACAACCTGTTTCATAAATAAGTCTGTGTTTGGTACAGGTGAACCAGAAAGTTACCCTTCGTGCTGTTCTCTCTCTCTTTAGTCAGAGGAGCCTTGAGTCACGTTCCCATTTGGTTATTCTGCCTCCAGCTCAAATGGAATAGATTACTCCTTGGCATTGGGTATTTACTAAATAAGTTTCAAGTAATTCCACCCCAGGAACCAGGGGAATGTCTGCAGAGAGTGATGGCGTAATTAAAAAAAAAATACGGGGGGGTTGTACAGCAGCAGTGCAAAACACTGCAGTAATGAGAGTGCACCGAGAGTGAGTTCTGGGATTGAGAGTTTTTGAGTGGGTTCCTGAGTTAAGCACCTCAAGCAGTGACCTGTCTTTCAAAAAAAAAAAAATGAGCCTCTGACAGATTTCATTACCTTTAATTCACCTTTCCTTCAGTTTGCCTGTCTGTCACATGAATGGGATGCGTTAGCTCACTGCTGGGATACGGTGGGGCTTGATTCTTTTGTATTTTTTAACAGCAAAATGAGAGTCTAAGGCAAAAGCACTGGCATGAAAGTGAGGAGACTGGGATTTCATTTCTGGCTATACCACAGAGTACACGTCACCCTGGGCGACTCATTCGATCTATCTGTGCCATGGTTTTCAGCTGCAAAATAGAGCAAATCCTATCTTTCACACAGCCTTTTCCCCACTAGCTCTGGTTTGTCACCTCTCCAGGCCAGAGGACTATTTCTTACTGTGGGAACATTCAGTCCCTTGTACAGCGTGGGACCTAAATGTAACTCTGCTGCTAGCAGGATAAAGACCCATTACACAAAATCTAAAGGACTTGGGGCTCACTTTGCTGCCATTTAAGTTTGCAGAAGTTTTTCTTCTGTATTAACTGAAGTATTAACTGCAGTTCACTCAGGCTTTTTCAGTGCCTTGTTAGACAGTGTTTGAGAAGCATAAAAGATGAGCATGCTCCAGTGATGAGTTCTGCATGAAAATCCTCTACACCTCCCTTCTCACCATTAGACAGACAGAGCTCCATGGCTGCTCTCAATACTTTACTCAAGCTCCTTTACTTTTTTTGCGATTATTTCTTTCTTCCAGGATTTTCTGAAGTTTGAAGCATTCCACTTACTCGAATTACACTTGCATTTTCGCTGATGACCGTGCTAAGTGTGTTTAATTACAAAGATCAGTTTCTTTGCCAAGGAATGGCTTCCTGACTTATTTCCAACTCAGTGTTCATATTTTCCAAGACAATATTTTATTTACAGACTCACATAAGTAATTTGCTTTGCTTTGACATTTTCCAGCTATCTAAAAGAAAGCCACCTTTTGCTATTTTTTCAGTGGGTGCCTTTCTATCAGGGGACTCCTTTTTCTGCCTATACGTGGTCTATGGTTATACTTTGTTTAGTCAGAATATTTTTTCCGAGTTAGGAAAAAGAATCACTTATTGACCTGACTTTTATTGCTGCTCTGAGCCAAACATGACCAATAAATTGAGCATCCTTTAATGTTTATCTGAATGAAATGCTGTAAATTTTATTAAACATTTTACTGTTTCTCTCTCTTGCAAGAATGGTAGAGTGCCATCCAACTCAGAAATATTTTCATTTTTGTTATTAAGTAATCTGGTCCTGTTCTTTATCAAGCTCTATTTTAAATGAGTTTGGTTAAATTAAATGACTCTTTATAGTGGCTGGCAAGACAGAGTGGTTTAGCGTTCCGGCCTTTTATCTCTGGAGACCTGAAGGCCATGCTTTTGCTGCAGATAAGGCTGCTTTGCACCTCTGAAGCAGTATAAAGTGACATTCAGCCTCAGAGCACTGTTAGCAGAATCCTTCACAGTTCCTTTCTAATCATTGGACTCTGCTGTGCAAAAGGTTGTTTGGAAAACTCTTCACTTACGCTCAAGAGCAAAGTCTTGTGCTGATTTCCTGCTCCAGGTCTCACAGGCGATCAACATCTGTTTGGATTTCTCCAAGTCTAGTGGGTGCTGGCCACGTCTCTGAGCGAGTCAGGTTGGTGCTGGCCACGTCGCAGGGATGTGTTGGAGCTTGCGCTACATATAACATGCTGCCAGCTCCGGGTGTCGCCAGATCTGCCGTCTTGGGCACTGTCTGCAAGTCCATCCTGGCAGAACTGTGCGTTGCTTTTTATTACTTTGCCCTACCCTAAATCCTCAGGAACTCATTTTACCTAGAGGCTAATATGTTTGTTCATAGGTGTGGCGCCCAGTCCAGCATTCTCTTGGTGGTGTTGGGGGTTCTTGACTTCAGCATGTGCCGCGCCAGCCTTGGGCTCACTAATGTCTATGGAAAGAGCGTGGGGGTGTGTTGGAACATTCTCAGCACAGACATGCAGAGGTGAGGTTGGACACAGGTCTGCCCCATGCTTTCAAAACTTGAGTAGTTATGAGAACAAACGCATTGCTCAACCCCAGAGCCTTTATGTGCTCAATATCTGTTTTACTGGAAACTTTGGGCTTTTGCAGTTACTTTAACAGTCTTGTGTGGTTTGATGAAAAGGCAGTTACTTTCAGGATTCTTATTTCTGTAAGTTCCAGTGAGGAAGTTATTTTGATAATGTAGGAGATATAAAAGCTTTAAAAAGTAGTTGCAGAATGAGAGGGAATTGTCTGGCCAAGAAAAATAGGCCTTCAACAATCTAGGGGGGATCTAATGTAATTGGCAGAGATGCGCAAAGTGACATTGGATGCTGTTGTACTTGGGTAGGTGAATCTGATTTGGTTGGGAAACAGGCAGGTGTCAGTCCATCTCAGAACTCTTTCAAACTCATAACTTTGTCTGCTTCCACGGTGATCAGGCTTTATTCTAATGTTTGTAGAAGCCTTGGTGAAATTTAGGAGCCTGGGTACTGGATTTTATGTGGTTCAGTGTTACTCATGAAAAAAGTTTTACCATTTTCCTCTCCCTCCAGAAACAGCTACAGAAGTTCCTCATGCAAGTGTAGCAGAATTGGCTCAGATGACAATGCAGTAGTTGAATGCTTGCTGTAAAAGGGCTGGGTAAGGAAGCAATTGGATTTATACCATGCTGATGTAGCAGCGTATGACAGGGACTGGAGCAAGCCCCAGATCTGCAAACCTAGACTTTTCAGGAAGTTCAGCTCCTTTGGCTTTTTTCCCTTAACTTGCTGGTGGTGCACTTTTCTGTGCTGGGCTCTGCTGAACTCAGCTGAGCTAATCGGAGGTAGCAGCAGCACTCTGTGCTCCTCTTCTCAGCTATGGAATCAAGGCGTTAGTGGCCAATCTCTAATTTAATTTAAAAAAAAAGGAAAAGAAAAGAAAAAAAAGAAGAGGGGGGAAAAAAACCGTGCAGTTACAGAACAGTCTCAATGAACTTTCTAGCAGTCGTTGTAATAACCTCTATTGCATTATGTTTGAGATTTCATTATGCTCTAGTCTGGCACTGATTCACCTAGACAGTGAGAGGGTATTAAGACCAGCTTGTCAAATAGTCACAGTAATAAAATATTTCCTGCCTTTCTGTGGAGAGCTTTATATAATTAGGGAAAAGTTGGAAGTACAGCTGATGAAGGCTTCGTGATGCTTCATACCTCAAGTGCTTTTTGTGTATTTCTCTATTTCACAGTTTGTATCAGACTTCACAGATAAAAGACTAATTTTGTTGCTTTTTTTTGGCTTAATTTGTTTTGTCTGCTTCATGCAACTAGGTGATTTAAATGGTCCACAAGTGAGAGATACCTTGGGGACAAAACTTACTTTTATGCATCATGTTACTCCGACTCTAAAGCTCAAAGTAATTGAATCTCTACTCAGAAATGAAGATTGAGTATTTTTATTTTAGATTTAAGTGTCTATATAAACATGATGCCTTAGGGCTTTGCTGATTTACAATATATGTGATTTGAAGGGTGCCTTAGTGGCTTCAGCAGAACCCTTTTCATTATATTAGTCTTTGGGAAAAAATACGCAGCCCATAATTCTTTTCTTTCCTACACTATAATATTACTAATGCTCTTTTCTGTCATGACCCTATATAATGCTATTAGCTAAGCAGCTGTTCTATACCTCAGACGCATGACAAAACACCTTACAATATTGGTTCCTCTGTGTACTAATGATCATCTCCCTGCAGTTTTTTCCCTCTTTTTGTGTTTGCTTCCTTTCCCTGCCTGCCTCTCAGCCACGTGTCTTCAGCCTAATGGCTGTAATAATAGGTGAGCTGATGTTTCTGAAGCCTGCTAACATCAGACCACTGTTCCTTTGAAGCCTGTCTGGTGTTGTTGGAAAGACTAGGGTGGCTGCCTTCATCCTGGAGCCTGCTCAGTTTGAAGGGTGAGAGGTGTCTCGCTGACTTCTGTGGGCCCTGCCCAGGCCTGGAGGGCGGCTGATCCGATGCCCAGCCTGCGATGCAGCTGCCTCTTGCCAGAGCACGCCTTCAGAGACATGAAGCACATTGAGTGATTTCACTCATCCTTTTTTGTGACTAGAGTCCCATGGCAACAGGAGCTAAGACGATGTCACCAGGTCGGTTTGATCTTTTCTAGCCAGCTGGCAGGGTGTGTTATGGCTTAATCTATATCACATGTTTCCAGACACAATGAGTTCAAAATATATTCCTTTAAATTAAAAACCGTGCTTAGAGAGCACTGCAGTTGTAGTGATTAGAAAAAAGTCCTCAAGATGACCCAGTGGGGACCAAAGTGAATACTGCCTTGTAAAGAGATCCAGTTCAGTTTTCATTTGAGATTGAAAATAAAGCTTGCAAGTTGCAGAATTGGCAAGTTTAAGGTGAGAGCCAGCTCAGCCTGACTCTGATAAGGTTTCATGAGCTCGTATTTCCCTGTGAGGACCTTTTGCCTCTTCTTTCGCTTCATGGATGGCCAGTGGTCCTTCCTGTGCAAGGCGGTCCAGGGTTGAAATTTGGAACGGCCTCATGTTTGAGTGGTAATCTCATAAATGTAGCAATCTTATTGTAACCTGGTGGTGAGACCATATTGTTGCTTGAAGAACTCTGGTGTTTTCCTCAGGGAGCGACTTGCTCCCAAGTAAACTTGCTGCAGGTTTGGTCTGGCTTTTTGGTGATAGTCTGAAAGTCTTCTGTTGATGTGTGGTGAACTGGGGAGTTAGACTGAGATAAGTGCTCCTAGTGGCACTTTCTATTTGGGATCTTATTCCTGTCAGTCAGGCAAGGACAGTGGTCAGAATTATCTATTGCTTGGGATAAACCTCTCGCCTTCTGCAGAAATGTTAACAGATATGAATTGAGTTTTTTTTTTTTTTCTTTCTCCTTCTAGACTGACTGGCCATTGAGAGATGAGCTGGCCTCCTTTTGTGTGCAGGAGGCAAGGGTCCTTTTGCACACCATAAATCCCATGCTTTTTTAAAAACTTTTTTTTTCTATGGGCTCTGTAGAAAAACATTCCTTCTGTATAGAACTGACAAGAAAATTGGCTTTAAAATTGTTCAGATTATTTGAGAACAGTGTTTTCATTGCCGATACTTAGATACCAGTGTAATAGGTCCCTTAGAAAAACCTAAGACAGTGAGACTTAGCTATAGACAGGGTAGTATTAACAATTCCATTGTCATTTTTCAGCATGGACTGAAAATACTTATGCCTAAAGAGTTATAATTTTGCATATTTGCCAGTAAACCTTTACCCAGAACTCCTTTCAAGCTCTGTGTAAGAGTCCACATAGGTATACATACAAAAGAACCTGTATTTTTGTGTTTTCTTTGCTGGAACAAAGTAGTTGCTTTCCATAGTCTATTGTGCGCATGTGATGTGAGTCTCCTTTTTATCAAAGGAACGTGTTGGGACCTGAAAATTGTGATGGTGCAAGGTATAATTCTATTTTAAGGAAGAAGTGCTGGTTCTTGCACAGATGCTAATACGTGCAAGCAAAGGCACTTTCAGTGTGCGGGAGAGTGTCCAGCTTTTCACGGTCAAAAGGGAGTTCTAGCGTTTGAAAGATGAGGTCTGCAAATCCCATTTTTTTATTAAACTCTTTTTTTCCGTGTCCTACACATCCCTCAGGCCACTGGTTATGAATTATCCCGTGCTGTTGGCCTATTCTTATCACTGGGCTTTCCTCATCTTCACATTCCTGTAATGAGGGGTGTTACCTAAATACGCTGTATACTTCAGGAAGAATGTTTATTTTTTCTTTTGGCTACTGTTTCATTTCCTAGTGTGTTTCTTGTTTCCTCGGGAGCCATAGAGTAACAGCTGGGGCACAATGTGTGCTTCCAACATGTTGATAGGGGTGTATGTGGCTTTGGTTCATAAGAAAACAAACATTTTGTTTACCATTTCCAGGAGAAGCCTCTTTGCCACTGAGGAAAAAATATAATACGTCAAACTAGGAATACTCCCCTCCTGCCGAACTAAACAAAAGACATTACTGTGTAGTATTTCTTGCTCTAAATACTTCAGGAGGCATTTGGACAGTCATTCAGGAGAAGTATTCCCAGTTCTACCAACTTCATAGGTGAAAAGAAAGAGAAAGAAAAAGAAAGGAAATGCTGTCAATTAAAGAAAAACTATTTTGGCTGGAATGTGTGAGGTCAATGAGGAACATTAAAAATCCCCCTTGACATTAGTTAGTTGAGTTTTTCACTTTGCTTTGAGTTACCGTCCCAGTTTTGAGTTCCAGGAAGATGTGTTCCCCTTCCCACCCTGCCCCTGCTTTTCCAGCAGCACAGAGTTATTATAGAAAGGGACAATTAGTTATCAAAATTAAGATCCAAATGCCAGACTTTCCCATTTTGATGTAGTGATCTGTGGGGCAGAGTCACAAGAAAGATCGACTGAACCTGGTATATGGGTAAACTCTCTACTCTTCCTTCCCCAGGAATTTGGTTTCTTTGTGCAGAAGTCAGGTTGTGTGGGGAAAAAGGAATGAGTGATATCCATGGAGTGCTGAAATCAATAGATTGATGTGACTTGCCCATAGGCAGTGAAGAGGTCTGTGGTACAGCAGGGAATTGCTTTGGATCTTGTGAGCTCCAATATTTGGTGGCCCTTTCTGGGAATCTTGCTTATTCTACTTTTTCTTTTTTTTTCTCCCCTTCTTTTCTCGTTACTCTTTCTGGGCCAGTTTTCTTTGGTGGTTTGGTAGCATCCCAAATGCCTTCTGATAGACATCTGAGAAATTAATAAGAAAATAATACAATGGAAAAACCAATCAATCGTTTCAGTGACAATAAGAGAAGGTGGTGGGGAAACCAAACCCTTCAAACCCCTCTAGCTCCCCTGTAATAAAAGCATCACTATTCATGAGCCATTACTGAACTTTTCTTTCCAACATCTGATTATTTTTTTTTCAATAGATTCTTGGAGGAAGAAACAAAATAGAATCAGAGTTGCAATCCAAAATGACAAGTGTTTATTCTGTTATTGGTTCCAGCTAATAAATGTGAATATTGCTGTGAGCCTCTTTCAGACTGGTGGGTATAACAACTGAAATTCCATTCCAGCTAAATGAGGGAGCAGTTGAAAACATCTTTATTTAGTGAAGGCTGAAACAGTAGCGGCTGCTGCCAAAAGCATAAAATGGTAAAGCATGGCAAAGAAGTTAGTCTGGTCGGGTTAAGGCATTTCCTTGGATTAATAGAGCAAACTGAGAGATTGGGGGGCTGGAGATAAGGAGCGTATTTTGAGAGAAGGAAACAGGACCAGAAAAGCTGAGGAGATGGTCAGAACAAGCATTTACCACCTTTGGGAATATGCCTTTGAGAAATAAGATGGGAGACATTCTTGCAAGAATTTAAAAGAAAAAAGGAAGAAAGAAAAAAAAAAAAAGGCAAGCAAGAGGATGGCATGGAAAAAGGGTCTTCTCTCCAGCATCCGTTTCTCTTCTGGATGCAGATGACGGCTCAGGTTTGGCTCGATGCTCAGGGGAAAAGGGAGGTAGCGAGGTATACCTTTTGGGCTAGGTACTCAGCGAATATAAGTGAGTACAACTCTGCTCATGACCCTTTGTAAGGACAAGATGTGCAGAAGCAAGTGGGAAAGGTGAACAAGTTCTCTGTTTAGGGCAAATTAGATGTCATTTGACACAGGATGGTTTCCAATTTTGACATATTTTACTGCCAAAAAATGATGCTAGGATGAAAATAGAACTGCTGGAAAGAACTAACATTCATCCCTTCTCTGACCAAATTGCAGAAAACAGGGTAATTATAGATGTGTAGGGGATGAGGAACCTTCTGAACTTTGTCATTTCCCCTGTAAACAGTAAGCCCACTGAGACTCGCCCAAACTGTGGCTAGAAGTAAACAGCGAAATCCGTTGCTGTGGTGAGGTTAGGGGTGTAAAAGGCTTTTCTCTGGCTTATTTTCAACTTTTAGGTGAGGAGATAACTGTGAACAGGATGTCTGGTCCTCAGCTCAGGTCCATATACAGATGATTTGATGAGGCCCAGTGCTGTGGTTAGGATATTTAGCTTATCAGAAGGCAGGTACTATTAGGAATGAACATGCTGGTCCGTGTTTAAAAACATTTTTGTGGCTTTGAGTATATGTGCAGGGGAAATATTTTGAAATATTTCATCTGAGTACATTCTCTATCCTTCGTTGGCCCTGACTGGGAGGAAACCTTGCTGACCCCCTCAGCCTGGTTATTGAGCCGAACTTCTTACCCTCTCGGCAGCAGGAGATGGGGCTGTGTGGGAGATGTCTATTGTAAATAGTTCCCAGTGTTTTCCATTTACCACCTTCCCTCTAGGCTGCTGTCACTATTTATTTAAAATATGTGCCGAATACCAAGGAAAACAGCTTTGTTTCAGCTGTGACATCCTACCTTCAGTTTTGCATGCTGCTGGGATGTTTCCTTATATGTACCTGGCATCCACATGGGAGGGCTGATGAGGGACCTGAGGATCTCTTGAATTTATCCCCTTCCTGTCGTTAAAGACTCGGAGAAGTCTGTTCCGATGACTTCCTCAGACTCAGGTCAGTGAGATAGTCTGGTAGCATCTCCCAGGGAGCACTTCCAGTGGGAATGAACATAGGAGGAAGTATGGAGATCCTGCTTTGAAAATTTAAGAAGTCAGCTCCTACCGCTCTGCCCTGCAGTTCTGACTGAGAAGTAGGGGGCAAGCAAGGTCTCGTCCTCGTTTGACATATTTATGGGTGTTTGGTGGCCAAACTCCCCTGTCTGCTTGCTCTAAGGCACTCATTCTATTCACATGCTAGTGAAAGCACAGATGACACAGACAATCACCAGAAAAGGTACTGCAAATATGGTGCTATCTCCAGGTTTGGTCTTCCCAGCACAAATCTATTTTTGTAATGGAAATGACTTGGCTTTGCAAATGAGAGCTTTACAATTGACTACATGAGAGCCGATTTGATCCTCGCTTCCTTTCCTTAAACAGTATTCTCCTTTATAGTAAGCCATCACAGCAAATGAAGTTTTATTATTGTACCACGTTCTTGCCTATTTGAGGAAGCCGTGTTCTCTCCTTTTGTGATGGAATAATGCTAGCTGCCAATTTGTTGATCTCCTGACTTTTTTAGCGACACCCACATCAGTAGAGACAGCTGTAAGAGAGCATTGAAGGGACCAGGCACTGTGAGAGGAAAGGGTTGCTGATCTCTAGGGAAGTACTGTTGAGGTTAGAGTAATCCCAAAGCAAGATGTTTTACCTCTTTTAAAGCTTGCTTTGAGTACAGTTAAAGTCTTATAAGGTCTCTCATTATGATAAGGCACAGAAAAGCACTATTAGTGGTTCATCTGTACTGTCTTGGCTTCTTTGCTGCAAGAGAAATTGGTTTATAGCACTTTTAGCTGTCTCAGTATGCCCACGTGTCTAGGACCGCTGAGCGTGTGTTGGAGCATGAGCCCAGGAGGAGGACAAACAGCACTGAAGAGTAGGGAGAAACTGGAAGGCTTCGAGCAGCCTGATTTGGTGGGAGGTGTCCCTGCCCAGGGCAGGGGGTTGGAACAAGGTGAGCTTTCCATGGAGGTTATGATTAGGCTGTTTTATGATTCTATGAAATCTTTGGAAAGATGACACCGAAGACGTCTAGGAATGGGGCTTGTCAGGAGTTATTCTGCAAATGTACTCAGCACCTTGTGCTGTATTCACGGCCTAATGAGAGAGAATGGTATTCGTGTTATTTGGTTGGTTCTTTTGAGGCTATGAATTCTGTTTGGACTTAAACTCTTTCTCCTTCCGGATTCTATGTCTACTTGTAATAAAATAAGTGTATTAAAAAAACCCCACATATCAAAAATACCCATTCTGTAGTGTCAGGCCCAGAACTAGCCACATCTCACCTCTTGGAAGAGGCTGGTTTTCCTCATCTTTTCTTTTTTAACCCCAAAAGAGCAACTGTTCTGCTTCTGCAAGGCAGGGTGTTTGGCAAGGCTTTATGTATAATAAATATGGCTTGCTGATTATAAATGAATAGTGCCACCACAGTAAATTCCACTCAGACACGGCAAATAAAACAATGGGAAGTTACCTAGTCAGTGATTTGATGACAGATTTTAGTTAGTCAGCTGCTATTTCACTGTTATAGTGACTATAAATTCCAGACCCACAGAAACTGCGTTCTACCATTATCATCCCACATTCTGTAGATATTTTGCGCTTTTTGCAGTGTCAACGTTATTTCCTATTCAACTGCATAACAGTTAATTTAACTTAGATAAATTAGCTGAAATAAAAACGTAGTGTGACTGTGGCCCTAATTGCTTTCTTTCTATGAAAAAAAAGGCAAAAGAAAAAAAAAAAGGGTTCTAAACAATGAAGCATATCTGTAGGGTATGCAACTAGCTCCAGACTGCAGAGAGACCCTTGAAGAAGGTGCTGTGTGAGTTCCCCATGGCTTTTCTCACTTCTCACTCGGTATGTACCATATGGGAGCATTCAGCAGAGCCTTGTGTGGAGGTAAACATCATCTTTTTGCAGCAGCTCACCCATGGAGCAAGGTTTGACAGGCAGCAATGCTTGGATCTGCCTGTAGAGTTGTATTTCAATCTGAAAACCTTCCGATGTATTTCGCCTTCTGCCCATCTTGGTTTACTTTGAATATTTGAGTTTTGTGGAATGTGAAGATAAAGTGAGCTCCACCCTGAGTTGCCTTCGCGCGTTGGCCTGTTGGAGTCTGTTCTGATGCAGTCCTCATGCCAGAAGCCCTCCCTGGTTAACGTTGGTGACTTCCAGTCTGCTTACAGCATTATTTGTGGTACAACTGAAGCACAGCCATGTTGCTGCTTCTTGCAGACATCCTAGATTTCTTGAAAGCTTTGGCACTCCTCAGAGGAATAATAAATTCTGGAAGATAGGCGTTTTTGGTGAATAGTTGTTCTGTGTTTGAAGGTTTATCTATAAAAGTAAAATGCATCTGATTGTAGGGGAATGCACGGTCACAAGTGGTTGCCTTGCCTTAGCCTAACAAGTTACTGCTTGACAGCTGACATGACTTGTGTCTGACTCCTTGTGGGTTGAAAGTGAGAAGTAAGATGCTTTAGCTGACATCAAGAGGGTACCAGTGTGGTGTAGGCAAAATATCAGGAGTTACCTTTTGTTCTGGAATCTAATTGGGTTTACCTAACCCAGAGACTTGGTGATTTTTATTTACTTCTTTAAATATAGATGAAAAGCATATTTTCTGGAGCACGAGATGTTAAATGCTGTTTGCTATTTAGATATCTGTATTTATCTATACGTACTTCTTCCTACTGCATGCACAGTTTGAAAGACGCTAATCTACTCTTCAGCTGCATATTCCATTGTATTTCTTTCATTACTAACCTAATTGGAGAGTGCATTATTCCACTGGTCATAGGGCGTGAAGGAAGGTGCTGAAGAGCTACAGAGAGGCCCTCCTGGTACTGATGTCTGTAAACCTCAGGCAGCAGCTTCCACCCCACATGGGAAACAATTGCTTGCATAGGGTATGACTGATGTTGGGATGACAAGGAGCTGCTGGGGCAGATATGGTAGTAAAAGTTCATTAAACCAGCATTTCTGCCAAAGAAATGACATAAAATATTTTACCCTGGTTTATGATAAGGTAGCAAACATTCAGGGCATTCATAAGTTAGAAAAACACCCTAATTTAGCTTCATCTGCTTTTTGAGCAGTTCTTAGATAGCCCTGATGAGTCTGTAGTGCACAAACTGTTCTAAGAAATGCTCAACTCCTTTTTCATGTGTTATCCACACTTTGGGTCTGAAGCCTTCCCCGCACATCCCATTAAATCACCTCCTATGTGCCAACATTCTTCTTGATCTTCTGACCTTTTCAAGCAAATTAAACAGGCATTCATATACATATCTTTAGCCACAATTTTCTGTTGATAAGAATTTTGAGTGCTTATCTAATGCTTTCCAACTTCAAAGCTCTTCAGAAGTGAGGGGCCTGATCCAAAGTCCATTGAAATAACTGAATAGTCTTTGTGTTAGCTTCACAGGGACTTACAGTCTAAATTGTGCTCCCATTCCTCTCGTTTCTCCCCATCTGCTCCCTGAAGACCTGCTGGCTTTTGCACCTACTTAAGTTTTAGACTCTGGGTAGTAACTCTTCTGTTGTGCTTCTCTTGGCAGTGGCATAATGAGACCATTTCCAACAGTAGTTTTCTGAGAGATGCTAAAAATTGGGATATAAATATAGTCTCATAAGCCCTTTGTAAGTAAAAGATGTCTTTGTGTGTGAGCCTCTAGCCTGTCATTCACAGTAATTTCTTCAGATGAGATGGCAATGAGGTCTCTATTTTGGTAACAAAACAAGCCCTCCTTTGAGTTTCCAGGTGGTTCGGTGGTTCTTCCCCTAAGCCCCTCACTGTTAGAGAACATCTCCTTTTCTCCTGTCAACAGACTGAGTGGGTAATTCCCCTTCGTTAAGGACTACAAGAGGCCTTGTCCGTCTAAAACTATTTCAATGGTCCTGAAACCCTCTGCTGCTCACAGCTTGGTCAGTGGCTGCCTCTGTGCAAGAATGTAGGTAGAGACTATTCATTTAACAGCTCCACTTTGGCTTTAACAGTGCCTCTGCTTTGGCATCCTCTATATCTCCTGGTTTTCCTGCTTTTGCAACATTGCCTCTCTCTTTCGGGCAGATTTCGCTTTCTCTGTGCTGGCAAAATGCTTCTTCCCTAGTTCTTTCTCCTGTTTATGTTATCTCTTCCTTGTCTGTTGCATGCATTTTGTTTCTGTGTTTTATCAGCTTTCCTATTTGTTTGTTTGTTTATTTATTCATTCCCAGTATTTGTTTTTCTCTTCTCCCTGTGGGTTACTCTGCTTCTGTGGAGGCAAGGGAACATTGTCAGCTGACAACATGAAGGCAGGTGCTGGGTAGGGATTACTGATACCAAAAATAGTCCTCCTTCTGTCTGGTAACAATGTGCTGGTGCTGTTTTCAATGCTGCTTTTTCTGCGAGTCTGCCAGAGCCATTGAAGATCTCTGTGTGACCGTCGGGCGTGTGGTCTACGGCTCTGAGGGCTCCTTGGGCATCAGGGCTGTGATTTACCTTGTTGCTGCTGGTGGTTTGGAGTACCGTGGAACCCGCGTTCAGCAAAGTACACAAGCAGTGTGTTTACGTGCCTGTGTAACCTTCTGTTCCTACCACTGGTAGGCTCTTCATTACCTCCAATTAGGTGTCTTTCATTAGGCTGGAGTTTGCATTAAATTAGATTTCAGTTCTACTTATTCCTGCACTTGACTTCCTGGACACCACTCAATTCACATTTTCACTTCTCCTTGAACAGCATCACCACTTAGATCTGGTACAACGGATGTTTGTAAACTATCCTCATCTTGCCATTGCAATTAGATAATGCTGCAGCTGAATTACCTATAATTCTCTATTTTTAATATAAGAAAAATAGATTCTGCCAAGGCAGCCAGATTGCCTCTTGCTTGTTTGCTTTCCTCAGAAGTATCTTGGCACTGTCTCCTGTTTCCCTTTCATTGAACTGATGTTAAGGCCAGATTTATTACAAACAAGATGCAGGTTTTATTTAACAGCCAAAGTGATTAGACATTAGAGCATACTGCTGTAGAAGGTGGTGGGAATCCTCCTGCTAGAAAACAAAGTTGAATCAGGGTTTCTCTCAGTGAAATCCAGTGTTGTTTGTTTAACAAATTGGCAGTCTGAGTGGTGGGATTGTCCCTCCTGAGTCACAGCTGTGCTAGATGGGAGACATGCTCTTCTCTTTCAGTGTCCCGTGGAACTGCTGGTGCGAGATCTGAGGCTCTGACTCTTTCAGAGATGTGTATCAATGGGCTCTATGAGCTGCATGGGTTTCCTTAACACGCAGTTTAATGATCACCATCTTCCACGTGGTATGTAACTAAATGTTTTAGGAAAAAATACTCCAAGGAAATAATAAAGCTGCGAAAATCTTATGTTTGAATGCAGTATTATAGACTTCTGTGCTTTTCTTCAAACGTCACCTCAAATCCTTTCCCAAAGTGCTAGCACCAGAATATTTGTGTGCTGTGTATGCTCAGCTTCTATGTAAGCAGACAAAACACTGTGTTCTAAATCTGCATTTCATGACCGAAAACAGCACCACTCCATAAAAATGTGATAGCACATCAAAAGAAATAATGAGATACCATGACACGAGTGCATTTTTCTAAGGCTGTATCAAATGCTGACTCTAAGTTTAAAAAAGATCAGTATTTCACTTCAAAGATCTTGCTTATTTGTTAAACAGAGAATATTCTAAGGGTGGCTGGAGTGTTTGGAAATAGTTTAATATGGTATTTGGGTTGTAATTCATGTTTCTTGCAGCTGCCAGCAGTTTAATGCTTGTGAGTAGAGAGCTGGATGTTACACATCAGTTCTTTGGGGGCCAAGGTTAGCGGGGAGAGAATCTACATAGAAACAGTGAAGATGGCAGCTACTGATGTAATTATTGGATACTAAGTGGTGATAGACTATGGAGATCTTTTATAGCCTTCCGCTTTTCTCTTATTCATCATAATGATTAATCTCAAAAGCTATACATCTCTTTCTTCCATGGCATCTCTCCCTGAGACTCTAGCAAAGAAAAAGGATTTTTCTAAAGGCAATTTTCTTCCAAGAAACAACACAGACCATTTCCTTTTGGACTTGATTGCTGGCAGAAAATTTTCACCCTGGTAATCTCTACAGCAAATTGAAGAGTTTATAACAGAAAAGTGAAAGCAATTAGTTTTCTGACTAAATTCACCTTGGCATTGAGGAGCAGGTAAGTATTTTCAGTTTCCATGTGCATTCAGATGAAACGGACCTGGTACAATGAAGAAGGCCTAACTATAGAAAGTAATAAAAAGATAATTGGCTCTTCTGTGTTTTTAATACTTGTCTTGGGTTACTGTCTCCTTTGGGGAAACAAATACATCTGTCCAGTACATATGTCATTGTAATCAAGGGGCTCTGTGTGCGCGTGTGTGTGTTATATATGATTAATTTGGTTTTGCGTACTCTGAGTTGCTAACCAGCATTGCATTTACAAGCATCCTGCAACTGGTACTGTTGCCAACATTAGTGTTGTTAAGGCATCGGTGGTATGGTGTGTAGTTTTCTGCAGGCTTGAGCAAGAATCACCTGGATCATTCTGCAAGGTAAATGGGACTGGAGTGGCTACTGTGCGTTAGATCATACTTTGAATAAGAGGACATGTGTCACCCGCACCTTGAGCGGTAGCTCCTTCTGCTCCAAGATAGCCCTTCTACTAGCAATTATTGGCTCTCCTTTCTCTCCAGGAGAAGGAGCAGGATGATGAATGTCCTGTCACAGCCCCAAATGTGAATGTGCCCCTTCATGTCTAGTGAAAGGATATAAATAATCCAGGGTCTGCCTTTCCCCTGCCCCTGTCAACTTCTTCTCCTTGGCTGCTGACCCATGGAAAGGATGTGAAGGAGGAATTTCAGGCTCTCAGCTCCTGTGCAGGTCTGTTATCCATGTTAAAAATCTAGTCTTAAAATGTGGTACCTTAAAGATGGGAAACTGTAAGAAGTTCTAAATGGTTTGACCCTATAACGGAGGTAATTGCTGGTAAAATGGTGCTTCATCTTGGCAACGTCATCATGTTAGAATGAATGATGACAGTGTATCGCAATGACTGAGCACTTATTTAAACTGTGGCCCTTGTTCCTTCAGTGCTTTATTAGGTTGAATTCGCTTTTCTGAGACGTCAGATTTATGCTTGCGTTCCCTTGGATGAAAACACAGTTTTGTCCAACTAAGAGTTTGTTGTTACCACTTGCAGGGAGATAATTAGAATCATCAAATAGTTTGGGTTGGAAGGGACCTTTAAAGGCCATATAGTCCAATCCCGTGCCATGAGCAGGGACATCTTCAACCAGAGCAGGTTGCTCAGAGCCCCATCCAGCCTGGCCTGGAATGTTTCCAGGGATGGGGCATCTCCCACCACCAGGGCAACCTGGGCCAGTGTCCCACCACCCTCAGTGTAAAAAATTTCTTCCTTCTAAATAGTCTGAATCTGTCCCCTTTGAGTTTAAAACCGTTACCCCCTTGTCCTATCACAACGGCTGTTGGCTCACAGAATGAGAAGAGGATATTGCCCTTGTGTACTGAAATGGAGATGCTAATATTTAGAACAATAATCAATTTGCATGGCTTCAGTAGTTAAAACAGCCCAGGTGTGTGGTGTTAGATCATAGCCTGAAGAAAAGCCCACCATTTCTTCTTCAGTGTGTTAAACTCAAGGATTTTGTATGCCTCTAAACTTTACTAACTGGGTCTGAAGTGTACTTTTGGAGGGCATGATGCCCTAGGGCCTGAAGGGGGGTGCAAGTTGGGTGGAAGTCTGAATCGCTGAGGAAGGCTTGTGTCCTCAGACTTGTATGTTCTTCATACACAATGTTTGTCTAATGAAAATGCACTAACTTGCTACAAACTTTGCCTACAAACTCTTATTGCAGAGTTTGTCTTTGGTGTGAGGAGCATAACCATAGGTTGTTCTGGGTCTACAACCACCATCTACAAAGGGTTAGTAATGTTTAGACAAAATTTTCTTTGGTTTGAACTTGTTTCCACTCCAACCCTAACTGAGGAAAAAGCACAGGTATTTTCTGTATTGATGACTCTTCTGATTACTCCTGTTATTTTGTATCATTTTTTTACCATTTATCAACATAGTGGCTGCTTGACTGAGGAATGAAAACAGCGTATCTCACCCTGTCACTTATTTCTTACTTTAAGATGTCCCTTCGCTTTAATCCTGACTTTACCCAGAGCATGCTGCTTCCTGAGAAATTGTCTTATCCGTCATTTGATATGTGATTTTGTAGGGTCATATGTGAAACAACACCACAAAATGCATCATCTGACCTGTTTGGATGTGATGTGACATAAGTCATAAAAATTGCTGCTTTCTTGCTGCTGGTACAGTTGTTTTAAGGGCACTTTACCTGCATTACCCGGGAAGCAGCAGTTTAGCCTGTTTGCTGACAATACATGTTGCTTTTGGGATTTTAAGCATATCTCTAGTTTCTGCTCTGCTTTAGGAAACCTGAAGAATTCTTAGGAATATGTTTGCAGCATGATTTCTAGGGATTTGTTGCACATCTAGTTCTGTTGTTGGCAGCACATTTATCTCATGAAATATGAGCCAGTATGCACTAGGCAATGTTATATGTTGAAGTTTGATTTCAAACTCCTTAAAAATCATAAGGTAGATAAGCAAAAGGGGGAGAAAAACCCAAACACTCACCACTTCTTTTTCAAAATGAATTCTACTTACATACATTTTTTAAAAACTTTTTTTTTTGCATTGAGCTATCAGAACAATGTTTTACACAGCTTTGTAAGGAGAAAAGAGCAAAACATACCAAGATAACTGCTTACACTATAAGCTTTCCAATGCAAGTTAAAAACCCCCAAACGCTCTCACTTATAAGATGCTGATCCATGTTGAACAGGTTTACAATAGCAACAGCAGTTTCTGACCTAATGGAGAATTATTGAAATGCCTATTTATTGAGCATCATTTATTCTCTTATTCTAAAAGACATCCTGTTCTTCTACAACTTAAATTAAAACTTATGTGAGGTAGGGACTCCCATTGGTGCTTTTGCAGTGCCTAAAATAATGGGATCCTGACTGTGACCTCTTATGTGACGCTCCAATAAAGATAAAAAATAATTTTGTAACAGGAAAATATGAAGAAATACTGATGGCAGGCAATTTGCCCTCATGTTACCAGCAATATCCACTTTTCAGGTCTTACAGCTGTATAAATATATTTGGTACAATGATGTGCAAGTGTATATCAAGTAATTTCACCACCACCTTTGAGCAGTTCAAACCGTACATAACTAAGTTTCACCAAAATTTAGGCACATACTCATCCAACAGCTCAGGCCCCTTTGAAAGTGGGTCCAAGCGTTTTCAAATACGTTTGAGATTTCAACCAGTCTCGTCTCAGTTACGACTGAGCAAACCGAGGTGAGCTTTGGGGCGTCTTTGGTTTCACTGTGAGCATTGTATTCAAGCCTGAAATCTGATGAGATGAAGCTTAGTAGGGAGGTTTTTTCCCTTCTAAAGCTTCAGATGAAAGTTATTTACTTGATCTCTTCGCAAAATCCCCATAGGTTCTCCACTGTAATGTTCCTTTATTATTGCTCATCTCTCACCTCTAAGACAGCCAGAGAGGCTGCGCATTGCCTGGGGACCCCCGCAGTCAGGGCCCATGCCCCAGGCGTTGTTACATGTCCTGTGTTAAAGTCAGACGGTGGAGGGGAAAAACAAATAAGAAAAGCAGGTGTAATGTTCTCTGTGGGCAGCAGTTTTTGCAAGATGCTTCAGGGGAATTTGTAAGTGAGAAAGAAGCCTTTATGTTTTAGTGGTTTAATTATGTCTGTGTTAATCAGAATGGGGACTAGGAACGATTGTTACAGTTTAAGGATCTACTCACGGTTTGTAGTGCAGTGCAATGGATGGCTGTAAAACCTGGCCAGACAATTCCGAGTACAGATGGAAGATGGCCCCTTGGAGAAGGGAGTCCTGTGCTCCGGAGCTGGGGCAGCGCCGCGGAAGTGCCATGAGCAGGGGCTCTGCAGTGTGTGGAGGGTGGGGGTGTGTGGAGCGGGTATCTCTGCTGCAGCAGCACGCTTGTGATAGATGCTGCAATGTGTACGCTCAACAATGTGCTTTTCACAAATGCCTTTCTTCTAAGCAGCGAACTCCGCAGCTAGGATTTATTCTGGTTTCATCTCTGTTTCTGTAGCCAGTCAGGTGCTGGGTGCTCAGGATCCTGTACCTCAGATACCGTTTTCCCTTGATCTATACAGGGAGCTGCTGGGAAAGATGAAACCTTTTCCTTTTAATTGCAAAACTGTATAACGCTGGTTCTTGTTCTGTAGTGCATTGCTGGGTACATTTCTTTTAATAATGACTTCTGTATCAGAAATAGCATACATGTCACATAACGGGATGCTTCTTTTGAACTTGGCTTTGACTGAATAGCAGTGCGTTGCAAAATTTAATGTGAATGTCTGGAATTTGTATCAGCGTAGACCCTAGGCAATAGTCTTTGAAATACCCCTGCTTTGAAATTTGTAATAACGTAGCCTTCTTTTGAGGTCAGCCCGTCCCTCTTTAGCTCTGTTGATACCAAGAAGGTGAACAAAGGTGCTGTATGCAGTGATTGAATACAGATTTAATGAATGGGAGAAAAGCAGATGACACTTACTATGCTGTGAGCTGGTCCTTGGAAACCATACACAAATAAAGGAACTGTTTTACTGAATGGACTTCTTTGTGTCAGCTGCAAAAGTGGACAAAGCTGATGTTTGTATCTTCAAGAGGAAATTCTTTGAATCCGTGATTCTGTTCCTAGGGAAAGATACAGTAATCCTAGGTAGTAGCCTTGCAGGTCAAAATATTTTGTGATATGAAAAACAGTAGGGCTTTGTTGGTGTAAACACTATTTTACAATAAACTTTCTAGCCTTAGCAACTGATTGCTCTCAAGTTGTGCTCTGTAATTGTCTCCATTAATACTTTGATCTTTGGCTGTGTGCATGAAAAGCATTTTAAATGACCACCAACCCAAAGTGTTATCGAACAAAGCAACCCTGGATATTTTATATCCTTGCCTATGCAGTAGCGTTTGGTTTCCTGTGATGTTTCTTTTTATGTAAACTTCCCAGCAGATTTTTTTTTACTTGAGAAACCATATGAAAATAACCATAGTTTGTACTTGATAAGTTATTAATCTGGCAGCAGTTGCTTACTAAACAATTCTCTCTCTGTTCTGCAGTATGGTGGAGAGTTATTTTGAGCTTTAGAGACAAAGAAGTTCGTAGCAAATTCAAAGGTAATGCATGTGACAATACCTATCTGATAGCAATTTAAGTGCTACCTCCACCCACTGACTCATTTCTGTTTATCTTTTTTTGGTGGCTTTTGAAATTAGAGGGGAACGTACCACGATTTCTGCATCCGTGGTTTCTGTCTGTGACCTTTGGCTCTTCAAGCCTTACTGAAGAGTTTGTACTTCTCACAGTTAGCTGCTGGGAACGTTCCACTGACATTCAGTTGTCTTTGGAAGATTTCATGGAAGACCTTTATTTTCAAGTGGATTTTGGAGACCTCTGAAGCTGTTAAGCTAGAGCCAACCCAACTGTTAATACCATTGGACTGAAGTTAGCCCTACAGATAACCAGTAGGACTTCAGTACGAAGCTATAGTCATGTGTTTTGCATAAGGTCACTTTAATTACTTCAGCAACATTAATCCTAAATTAGCAAGGCTTATGTATGGCAAATGACTTATCTGTATTAAAGAGGGCATACATTTTCACCCAGCAAAATTAGGATGTTTGAAAGTGATACGCTGTCAATAGAAAGGATAGAGAAAGAAAAGATCTTATTATACATTTCTTTCCAATGGGCATTTGAAAGTCATCCTTTCTACTACAAATATATAATGCGTTACAGTATTTTCTTGTAAGCTGAAGTTTCATTCTTGGCTCTCTGTACTTTTTTTTTTTATGCCATTAGTCCCAACAACTTATTTACCCTAGACCCAGTTGAACACAGTTACGTAGATACATGCAGACAATCCCTCGCTGGAAGGAAGAGAGCGTATCCGGAAAGGGCAGCTTGTTCTCTCGACTCCCTTCCTGGGATGGGTGCTGAGGGCTGGCGGGCGAGGACGGCCCTGAGCAATGGGTTTCAGGGGCAAGGACACGCTTCCCTTTGGTCCATTTTGGGGAGTATGGTACGTGAGCGTGTGGCGACCCAGGGCTGGTCACCCTGCCAGTCTGGGCATAGGGAACTGAGAGGTTTGTGACATAGTTGAACAGGAGCTTAAGTCAGGTTATAACGATTGCCTGGGTGATGGATTAGAGCTCAAAGCAGAGGGTCCTAATGGAGGCTTAACGTGTATCTCAGGGGAGAGTTGGCCTCTTTCACCTAGTAAAACATAGGCCTGGAAGAGTTGGGATTTCACTCTAAATACAGCACAGGCATGATGACTAGAGGAGAAGACCTTGCTGGCGTAAGAGTGAAGGGTGAGAGCTGCCCAGGAGTACATTTGGCTTTGGACTTAGAACAGTTTTTCTCTGACCAGTGAAGCAGTAGACTTCTGCCACAGCCTTCCAGGAGAAATTGTCAGGGTGAAAATCTAAGCTTTTAAGTTCTATTAAAGCTGACCAGAGTTCAGAGAAGCTTCCCTTTGTAAAGAGAACTTATCACACATGCGCTTTAATAAGTTATTGAAACCCTTCTTAGACAGAGTATTAGAAATGCAGGGCATCACCTGTAAATTGTTGTCATGGTTATTACATATTACTATTGTACCCAAGGGAGGTCAGCACCTTATTGGCTCGATGTGCTGACAACATGGAGACCACTCCTGCTTCACATTGCTTTAATTGGACAAGACAGACCAAAGGTAGCGAGGAAAACAGCAGCAAAGACAAACAAAGAAGTGACGTGACTCGCCCAAGGTCACCTGGCATTTCTTGTTTCTGTTTCTGTCTCCCAGTGGACACATTTTCTCTTCCTGGAATAAACGGGGTGAATTCTGCAAGGCATGTCTCATTTGTTATGAGTAGTCAGGTGAGAATTCTTATCTTGCAGTTTCAGGAGCTGCTGGTATGCTGCTACTTCAGGGAAAGGAACGTTTTCCTTAACACATAACAGAAGTTATAAAATAAAAGGTGAAGTGAAAAATGGTTAAGATACTGTAACTTGCACAATTAAAATCCAGCACTGAACAGCAATAGGAAGCAGATAATTTGCGGAACAATGGGGAACTTCCCCTCTTGTTGTTGTGCTTTTGAATCTGCATGCAAAAACAAACTTTGTCTTGTATGCTGAATAATTAATGCAAACCGTAACAGTAAAGAAAAGAATAGTTAAGGTAACGTCTCTAATTCAGCTGAGAAAACCCACAGCATACCTTGTCCAAGCTCCATCATAAAGAAGTTGGCATCTCTTTTCTTCCATTTGTTGGTGTCCTGAGCTGGCTGGATATCCTCTTTCTTCTCAGCTCGGGACCCTTCCACATATGAAAAGAATGCTAAAGTCTTTCAAAAATCTTATTTTCATTTAGCTGTAATGATATAAAGCCTCCTAATATACAGTTCTGCTGAAAATAGCACCTAAGTGCAGTCTGAACTCACAGATCTTGAATACCTAGGTCTTAAGATCCTTAACAATTTTTGTTTCTCTGCTGCAAATGCAAAAAAAGGACATGACTTGGGTACGGAGGAGTAATGTGGACTCCACTGCCAACATTACATGTAAAGCACCATTCAGTGGAAGGATAAAAATAACACTTGATTTTTCTTGTAAAGAAAGATCCCTCTTTATTTCTTGTAAGTCAAGGAATGTTTTGTTTGGATACTATCATCAACATACTTCTGGGGTTTTTTTTTTAATGATAGTTGCTTTGCCTGGAGCATTTCCTAAAGAGATCAGTAGAAACAAAGCATTGTGTTCTCCGAGATGTGAAGAGGATTCTTCATCTTTAAAAGGTGCGATCACTGCCCTGGTTTAATTACTGCCACCCTTCTGGTCTAGAGACATTTTCCACATGCGTCAGGAAAACTTCATGACTTCTTTTCCAGTGCTTGGAGCAGCTGCACCTGCTCCCAACCTGTTTTGCACCCCTTTTAACAGCTCTCGAAATTAATTTAACTTCTGAAAGCTTTTGACAAGCTTTGAATCAAGAAGCAGCAGGAGTATGCAAGGCCCTGAACTGAAAAAATTCAGTTTATTACAAGGTCAACAGGGAAGCAACTTTGAACAATCGTGGCTAAAAGAATCGGTGTCCCTTGCTTTGTTAAGGGAACAACCTTTCCAGGTTCTGCAGCTCTGACCAGGGGAAAAGCCCCGATGTGGGCTGACTGTGGCTTGGCAGGTAGTGGTTTACCCCTGAGAAAGTGTTCTGCTTCTGGTCCTGCCACTGTCCGATTTCTCCCTGGCATCTAAAGCGTGGGAGTTTTTCTCTGGATTTCTCTGTGTTGCCATAGGTGTTTTTTTTTTTCTTGGGAAGATTGTTGATAACGTTTGAAGTAGGCCAGTTTGAATTACAGGCTTGGTCTAGTAACTTCCTCATTAATCTCTCTTGGAGTAATTAACTTAATGATTGCTGTGATTTATTGGTGAAATTCTGCTTAAAAAAAGCGAGGTTCTATGAGCTGCAAGGTGAGATGAGTAGCATGTACTATATGCTGAAAGGGTGGTCTCAGCTGTTTCTTCCATAAAGGGGGAAAAATAAGCCAATTTACTCTGATCATAATTCACTAGTGAATGTGGTGTTATCTTCTAACAAATGCATTCTCTAGATGGGAAATTCTTTGCAAGTTGAGTAATAAGGGGAGGAGAGGAATCTTTTTCAAGGTTTATTCCCCTACACAAAGAATTTCTGCCTGAGTTGCTGAAACGAGATGCAGCACCGCTGGATACTACAGATGTTCAAAATACTTTTGTGTAGCTTCCTGTGCCCACAAACTTGGTTCACTTCTGTGAAGGTGCCATATCCTTGTGCTCTGCCAAGCTCCCAAATGTGCCCAGAGTAAAATTAAACATCAGTGTAACTTTCCCAAATAATGTTACAGCAAACGATCTTCCATTTTGTGTTCAGCATCAATGTGTGTTGCTAGAGACAGTAAACGGGGCAGATACGATGAGAAAACTTGACCGATTTCTTGATTGTCGGCTCTGGTCTCATGCTATCTGAGTTTCCTTCCCTTCGCTGTACAAGGAATGAAATGATCATGAGCGCTGCCACATAATTTATCATCAGTGGACACGTCACCGAGTTGAACAGCGTGCTTTGTTTCTGAGTGATATTCCAGATGTTGCTCTGACACCTCTGCATTGTTACACTCTGCTCTTGTTCATGATCATCGGCATTCCAGAAGTTCTTTAGCTGTCTGCACTTGAGGGTCGTATTGCTTTATACATCTAGGCTCCTCTCACGCCCTCTTAGTTGGGTTTGCAGTTAAGTGATTTGAAAATCGGGCTCTGATATAGAACCTAATGAAATCAAGTCCTTCACACGTGGCAATGGGTATTTCAAGAATTTCTTGGCTTGGCTGATGCCTTAATGTAAGTAACTAATTTTGTTAGCTTGATGCTTACTGGGATGTGTATAAGAATTAATCAGCAAATAAAGAAAAGTACCTGACTTTCTCCTTTTATTGCATCGTGAGCATTTGTCCCAGGTTTCGCTTGGAGGGAAAAGTAATGCGTGTGAGCCAAGTAGTGGGTAAATTTTTTGGTTGCTGTGAGTTTTGGAGAGTACTGTGATCCCTTGGTCTTTGCTTGCTGTTACATTGGGGCTTAAACTAGAAAACCCATGAACAAAGCCCTGCTAAATAAAATAAAGAGACTGTTCTTTTGTGAATCGGCCACAGTGTGCCTGGGTAACTGTTACCTCTGTGTAGGGGACAGCCTCTCAGCAATCTGCTTATTGTGCACAAGTTCTTCTTGATTTAACAAGAAGAATCAATTAGAAAGGCAGCCAGAAGTATCACTGTGTGTCATATTAATTTAAACATTGTTTTCTGCAGTTGAAAACTTTATATTCATCAGTAACTTGTTAGATTTATCCCCTTCCCCTCATCCTCCCAGCCTCTGATGCACAAAATTATTAAACTTAATTGGGTTTCTCTGGACACAACTCATTTCTCAAAACTTATTGCAATTATACAATGCCCATAGCTCATTTATTTTTTGTTTCCTGGTGATTAAAACTTAAGACATTGAAAAATGTTATGTGTGTTTTCCTTTTCATCACTAATCCTTTTCTCTCCTCTACATTCACAACATATTCTGTAGCCATGAATCATTAAAGTAGCAGAATTCGCAGGCAGACTTAATTTATAGCTAAGCGTAGGAAAACTAGAATGTACATCAGAAATCTTGAAATACTTTTAATAAGGCATTTTGGGTTTGTTTCAGAATATTTTTTTCTTAACAGTGAGAACATTCCTGTATGTCTTATCTCAAATTGAAGTACAAATCAGGTTACTCCAGAGAACCATAGAAGCTGGAGGAGGGAAGCGAGCTGTGGGTGTAGCGGGATCCCGGTGAGTGGCTGTCTCTGCCTGCTGGGATATTGGAGGTCTCCACGTGGTTTGCCCTGATGAAGGGAGACCTGAGTGGGACGTTGTGCCTAGTTCAGGGTGCAGAGAGGAATTTTTTTACCTTTTTTTTATTTAAAAGTGTCGCTTAACCTCCATGTTTCATGACTAATCATACAGAATTATTCTAAAATGTATTTAGGTACCTGCGTGGGACTGAGAGGTGACAGAAAGCATAGACACCGAGGGCTCCTGAGCCCACGATTCTGCTGCCGAGCTGCTGCTTTTTCAGGCTGGGCAGTATTCCATGGAAACACCATCACATGCTTACCCTGTTTTTATCCCCTTTCTAAGCTGATGGCTATTAGTGACTTTTTTAAAAATTGTAGTTATTTAAGAAAAATATTGTGTGAGCAACACTGAGTGATATGGTTACACCTAAGCAAGGTAAAGGGAGAGGAAAGGAGGTAAAAGTGGTGGACAGTCTTTGGCTTTCATGAGCTGGTGCTGGTCCCAATCACCTCCACATTTTCTGTGGGGGCCAGTTCTGCTGGCCATCACCCCAGAGGTGGGGCTGTGCTTCTCCCCTGCCCTGGGTCAGCATCCCGTGGATTGTGGTGTTTTCTGGGACGAGGAGACTTCTCAGGACTGTTCCCTCTGAGGGGCAGCATGCTGGCGTGGGGTCCTCGTCCTGCAGCGTGTAAATGGCCCGACTCCTTCACCTCCATCTCCAGCCTTGGCTCTGCTGCTTCTCCCAGGGATGACCGATCCCGGCTGCCCACTCCGCTGTGAGTGCCTTCCTGACAGTGCTGTCTGCCACCTTTCCCCCATGCTGACTTGGGGAGCTCAGTCAGCTGGGCTTTTGCGGGGTCCAGGGTAGCAGCTCTGACATTATGTCAGGAGGCGTTTGGAGGAGCCTCAAGGACCCCGTTCTGCATAGGCAACGCGCGTTCCACCCTGAGATGCTGCTTTGTCGTGTTGGTAGGTGATTGATGGAGATGAAGAGGGAATAATACATACCATTGTAACAGCTAGTGGTATTTTTAGTATTAGCTAAAGTAGGAGCTAAGTAGAAGGCACAAGTATTTCTTCAGGCATAAAAACTCCCTAGATAATGCAGCAGAACCATGAGTGTGACAGGGCAGTGGTATCTTTGCAGGACAGTGCAGAGTATGTTAATGTGATATGTACTCAAATCATGTAGAGTCTTTCCCAGCTGAAACAGCAGCAAAGCTATTCAAAGCAAATATATGCTGCGGCTGAACTTCCTTCAGCACTTTGTGAGTGGAGTTCAAGCGCTGAGAGGCTGGCCTGCTTCCAGAAAGCAGGGCTTCTGTTTCCAGTGCTGCCAGAACAATGTTTGGGAAATAAACTTGCATCTGAAATGTAAACACATCCTCTAGTTCACCAGACTTCTGAAATCAGCTAAAGTGAGTTAAAACAATTAAGTACCGTGAGGTGGAAGTGTGGTACTTGAAGATACCGTAGAGAAGCGATTTGAAGCGTTCATCTCTCTGGAGCTGCGGAGCTGCTTTGTGGACAGAGATGGGCCCGTGGTGTGTTGTCTGTCTGTTTCTACTTCAGGAGCCCACAAAATTCAGTCCAGAAAATTACCAATCGTTATTGCTCTTAGTGTTAATGGAGGAAAATAAATTAGTATGCAGACGTTTCTCTGTCAGATTCATTATCTTCTTCCTCTTCTTGTCTCCATGGTGAAAGATGGGTGAAAGCCAAGGCAAATGGCAGCCACCTACTTGCAAGTTGCTTTGGGACCTTGTTTCTAAGGTACTGTTACAGGCCTTTTAGTCCCAATCTTGCTCACGTGGCAGCCAGTGGAAAACACTCCTTTTGACCTGAATGGGAAATGAGTTAGGTTTCTCCTGTATTTATAAGTTCTATAAAATGTTGGCTTTCCTTTCAGATACTTCTTTGAGTGAGTGAGAAAAATAATAATAAAGTGTTTCATTTCTGTCCTGCCTTCCAGCTGAAGTCCTCTAAGTGCCTTAGAAACTGTGCGGGTTCACCTTCCAGCATCCCTTTAATTCTGGTACCACTTATTTCAGTGTTATAGATGGGGAGGTGGGAGAAGCTACTTGACATTCTGAGTCCAAATCTGTATGAGCACCAATCTCCTCTTCTGGCACTGCTCCCACAGTGCAATTTTTCTCCTTGACTGTAATGGGCCTCTCCCAGCAAGCTGGATTTTCTCCTCTGGTATGAGCACTGGAAACAGCTGAATTAAGTGTCTCAAAATCGTAACAAGGCCTGACCTGCACAGACTTCAGCACCTCGTGACCTTCAGGTGGTGTTGAGGAGTCTGGCAGAGAAGGGTGATCTGCTCACCTGGGAGGCCAGTTTGCAGCAGGAAATCAAACGGGTGGATTTTGCTGATTATTGGACATGCCACACTCTCCCCAAAGTCCAGGTAGCACCCCACTGCACAGACTTACTCCATCTGCCTGGAAACTCTCAGCTAATATTAAAGATCACTGCTGTTTAAAACACGAAACAATATCCTTTACTAGTATAAAATGAAAACCAAGCCTCCCATATCTAACACCTTGATTTCAAATATTCTTTGCATGTGTAAGCGATCATTCAACTCTCCCATGTTTCCATCATCCTCCTGCTCTCAGTGGGAACCTGTTTTTGCTTAAACATGTAAGGAAAGAAGAGACTTGCACTCTTAAATCAGGTTATTTGGTGTCACCGAGGGGATAGTTTGATGGCAAACACCATGGTCTTATTTCCATTGCCAGAGAAATAAGCATTGTGAGGGTTCAGGTGGGACAGGACTAGCTGGCTGAGAGCTGGAGCTGTCAGGCTGGCACCCAGCTATGGAAGTGACTGCTGACAGTGATTTTAAAAGCTGACTGCTCGCAAGAAGTTGCTACTTGTGTTGTCTTATCCAGGTTTATTCCATGAACCAATGAGGTTAATGGGGTGAAACTCCCCGCTTTCTCTTTCATTTGCCGGATGGGTTTCCATCAAAATCAGATTTTGATTATCAGTTCCTGCTGACAGCGAAGGAGAAGTCCAGCTGCATTTTGTATTGGAGTTGGCTGAAAAACTTCAGTTGAAGTTGTCCACACCTGGAGACTCCGTTCCCTCTGAGACAGAGTTTCCAAACACCGGGTTTTCATCCAGTGTCAAAGTACCAGATGTGCCTTGCGAAGTGGCGTCGTCTTTTCCCTGTGTAAAGCTGGACAAAGCAACACACGCGGTCACCAGTTGGGAGTAGAGGAGCTGCGATCACAGGGGCAGAAAACAACAGCCTTACAAGAGGTGACAAACATACAAAATGCGTGATTGTGGGCACTATAGCTTTTAGTTTCCTGAAAGTAACTAGAATCAAATAACACATAATTAATTACAGCTTATAAAAGTCCTCTGGAATGTACACTGGTCGTTTCTTTTTCTTTGTACAGCTGGTGGCTAACTTGGTCATCAGTCATTTCATTGTGATTTAGCCTGTGTTCTCCATAATCCCGGGATTCTTGTGAAAAAGCATTTTGGAAGCATTTCATCAAGGCATTCTACCTGTGCTCAGGTCGTGTGGAAATCAATGAGCTTTAGGCACCTGCTTGACTTTAAACATACAGGAGAGGTGGTGTTTCAGAGAGGATGGGAAACCATTTCATGTTCTGGGAAAAATGCTGGCATCCTGAAAAAAATTTTGTCGGTACACAGGATACCAAAAAGACAAACCGGAGGAAAAGGAAACTGGAAATAGTAATGAAGCATTTGCTTCTGGTCAACTAGATGTTTTGTTCCCATTCCAAGATTTTATTGTGAAGTCTTGAGTTGTTCTTTTTTTGCTATAATTAACAATTTTCTAAATAAAAATTCGTTCTGAAATAAAGAAACACAGGCTTTCAAGTATGTCAGAGTTACTGCTGTCACATACGGAGCCTCTGGCAGCATGAGCAGTCTTGAGCTGGGAATCGGCACATCTGTATGCAGGCAAACACCGCGGGCGAAGGAGGGGGGAAACAGAAGGGAATTTTGACTTGTCTCATGCTTCTGGAGTAAAAATCTCTGAAAAGTTTAAGTCCTCCAGCACAGGTCTATAAAGTCCAACAATCAAATTGATTTCCGTGCAGGGAGAGCTGTCTCTTGCATTGAGGAAATGAGCACATGCATCATAGCACAGGAGCGAGCGGGAGGATAACGGGCAAATCTAATTTTGCTCTGAACCCGGTCCCGCTGTGACACGGTGAGGGTGCCCTGTCCCATGTTCTCCCGCTGAACAATGCGGACTCATGCAGATTACAGGAGCAAAACAGCTGGTAAACTGGATAGTGTAATTATGTTTGCAAATGTGAGACAAAATTTTAAAAAAAGGAAAGGAGAAGATACTGATTTGATGCTGTGTATCTACAGTTTGCAGTGGCATTGTTCTGTAAAAGGAAACGTGACACAGCGATGGCCTGGGGCTGCTCGGTTGTGTTGTCACTGGTAAGGCAAAGCAGGAAGGCAGAGAGGTGGGGTTACATTTATTTTCTTTCTGTTGAAAAGAGCTTTCTCCTGCAGAAAAGACCCGAAAACTAGATTAAAGTAACGTCCTGGAAATGATTCAGTGAAGCAACTTGTGAGAGAGTTTTCAGCTTGCTCTCACGGGTGTGTTGCCATTACAGTTAAATTCAGTCCCTAGGAAGTTGTCTCCTTGCAGCAGTGCGTATTAACAACAGATTGCTCTGGGTTAGTAATGAAAATGCGTTCAGTACAACTGTGTTAGGGAAAAGCTCTTTCAATCGTGCTACAGAAAACCCCCGTCAAGTCTCAAGAGTCTCCTATGGCTGATTACACAGGTGTTATACACGGAATGTAATTTCAAGTTTGGTCTTCAGTGTATCCTTAAGGAAATGAGATTATGGTCTGAGTGAGTATGGGAGAGACTAGCACCTTGCCTCGTAGCTTTTGAACCTAGGGACGGATTTCAGCCGCAGCTGATGGAGCGGTGGGCGCGTCCAAGGTAGGTAAGTTCCTATGTGCTTCATGAAAATAGACACTGACGGAAGGGCGAAACCTCAGAAGTATACTTCGTATGCTCCCCAACCATGGGAAATGGTTTACTCGCAGGTCATTAAACACACGTAAAAATCCCCAGAGGAAAGGGTGACCTCTGCAGACTCCAGCTACATCTATCTGGCACTTGGTTTGTTAGAAGAACAGGAAAAGAACAGCTGTCATTTGAATATCATATTCTGTAGAGCTGGATGAAAAACAGAGAGAACGTTGTCCAAAAACATCAAAACAATTTATTTGGCCTTTTTTCCTTGAAATTCAAAATAGTGATGGGAAATTGCAAGCTTCAGACAGTTGTAGTTGTTTAAGCAATTAATGCAACTTGCTCAGACTAATTAAATTGAATCCTTTTTCCCTTATGAGTCTATTTTTTGACTCTTCAGATTCATTGCTTGAAGTTGATCTCGTGCCGTGATATGAATAAGACAGACATATCGCATATCCAGGGCTGACCCCTACCTGACCCTCTTCTCTGACTATTGATTTCTCCTGGTATTTTATTTCTGTATCAGGTGAGAAAAATAGCAATTTGATTAGGAGGTGATAAGAGGCTGAAATACATTAATATACAGTAAGTTCAAAAAAAGCTAATTGAGAAATAAAAGTTAAACACAGAAGCCAAGTGTTCTTAATGTTGACATATATCTTCTAAAATACAGAAAATCTTTGAAATCCCTCCAAATCTTGTTGCGAACAGAGGTCAAATTAGTGGCTTCAGATGTAAGGTTTACCCATGTAATACTTTTTTCTGTTGTACTTTGAGATTGTTAAAGGACCTGTTAGTTAGTGAAATGCAGGAGATTCATTGTTCTTGTACTTTCATAGCTAGATGAATTTATTCCAAATACAGTGTGTGTTTCTGAAGGAATTGCCTTTAAAAATGGCAATACTTATTTAGTCTACCTCTAAATAGCTTTTAGGAAGATACAGAAGATGCCATTAATTTTTATGCCTTCATAAAAACGTTGCTGAAGTGACAAGCAGAGTCACTCTTCCATGTGTACGGGCTTCCTTAAGCCTACTGGTGTCAGAAAGGTGCTGGTTAATAGCTCTGTCTTTTAAGCTTTAAATAATTAAATTCCTCAAGCTACTACATACCCTTCTTAAAACTTGGCAATGCTTGAACCTTTTAGCCAATCTGTTATGAAAAGGACACTATCTAAATAGCTGAATTTGAACATAACTCCTCAGGGGCTTGATGGTCAGTTCTGGTTAAAAAAAGATATCAAACTGAAATATTTCCTCTGTTGTCAACTGCTTGGCTGCTTTGGATGTGCAGCGCTATTGCCAAGAAATAAAGCACAAAACCTAACCCTGAATCTTTGGGAAATGCCTAGGAAAACAAGTGAGTTGCAGTCCCTGCTGACCCTACACGTGAGTTGCTGGCAGTCCCTGAGCAAGCAGAGGGGCCGCGCTGACCCGGGCCCGGCGCTGCCTGAGGATGTGCCTGAGGGAACATGACAGTGCCCGGGAACCCGAGGGCAATGCCCCACGTCAGGGAGAACCTGCCCAGCTTTGTCTTTAGCAAGGAAGTACACAGTGAGTCTTCCAAGTAGCGAGATGATCCTGGTTAGCCTTGCAGGAGTAGCACACTTCCCTGTGCTTAATCATGTAAAGGAAGCTGTATAATGGATCTTTGGAATTGTGTGACCCACTAATCAATCCATCCGCTTTTGCATAATGCATGGGGCATCAATATTATTCCATTTCACGATCACTTGTGATCTTCCCAGTCTGCTCACTGCTCCTCTGCGGGGCAAACGCACACACAGCTTGCAGTGCCATTTGCCTTCTGTGCTTATTTAGAGCCAGCTGTAAACCTTCCCAACAGTTAGCACTTAAAGAAGAAAAGAGAGGCCTGTAAATTCCTGCCCTTGAGCGAGATCCCTCAAGGTGCCTGACCTTTGGACACATGAGAGCTTCTCTTCACAGTGTAAGGAACATTAGACCCTCTCGGGAAGATCCTAAAGATGAGGATCTGGGGAGTCTTGCTCTGCAGAACTCTCCACCTGGGCTGCTTCACCTGAAACCCTTTCTTTGTCAATTGTCTGAAGAACAAACCTTTCAGACAACTGAGCAGGACTTACTCTTGCCTTTTCAAGCCCAGTTGCTGCCACACTGTAATCTTAAGGAAAGGGCTGCCCACACTTCCCGCCCATAACAGCCTAGCAGAGCTCAACCCCTCTTCTCTCACCCTTAGGGAAGCTCCTTCAAGTGAGACTTTTTCTGCTGAGATGAAAAAGAGTGTTCTTCACCCTTTGGATGAAGAAGAACAGTAGGAAAGGGTTAGCAAAAGCAAAGGGGAAGGAAGGAGAGAGAGAGGCTTCAGGAATGGAAGAAAACCCTGCATGTGAGACCAGGTTCGGTAATGCCTCCTTTAGTTGTTTACTGGTGGTTTGAGGCGCGTGTTCCTGGTGTTGCAATCATTGCTGTTTACAGTAGGAAAGCGTGAAGTGTGTGTAAATGCTTGCACATACATGTATCATTAGGGATCGACAGGCTTTTAGTTTCACAGAGGGAAGGAGAACACACTGTTTATTGTTACAAAAACTGCTTTTGCTTCATCAGTTTTGCTGAGTTTATTTTCTTTTTGTGTTTCAGTTGGCTTCATCATCTTCTTGCTGGGCTCTGATCTGTGGGAACAGACTGCTTCCTTTTCACTTTCACCTTAGACTTCGTATTTTTTTATTAAAAAAAAGAAAATATTGTCAGGAGTGACTTGTGGCATCAGCAGTCAGGGTAATTTACAGTCCCATTAATGATAAAACGAGCATTTCCGTCATCTTGGATAAAGATGTGTAGCAGCTCAATGTGTGTTTCTGCAGTGCATATTAGCACACGTGTGGCCTTGGTAGCAGTTTTGTGGCTAATAGGAAGGAGAATTACCTTCAAGAGCTGTTTACTTGCAATGACTGTGGGAAGAGGATAGCCATCCTCCTCTTCTGATGTCCAGGGAGTTGCTTAGGGTCAGCTCAGTACCCTTCAGTCTTGTGCTCATCATCTGACCTTGGCAAGACCATACTTCCAGAGCTCTGTGTCTGATTGTACCTCCAGAATGAGGGGGATGCTTTGCTTTGAAAAACATTTTGTTTTGGAAGATGTGCACAGGATCTTGGCCATGATGTGGAAATCTGTTTGCTTTGGAAGATGCGCACAAAATCTTGGACACGATGTCATCTGGACATTCTTCTTTATAGTTGAGATAGGGTGAAGTAAGGACAAAATGAGAAACAGATCCACCTCTAGCTCTAAAACTGGAGTCTCCAAAAGGGATATGAGCTGAAACTTTCTGAAGTTAAAAAGAAATTTGGAATTGCCTATTTACTTTTGCTTCTAGCAGGGCCTGTCCTTACAAATACAGGAAAGGAATGTTAGAGCAATACTCATCTGACTCTAATTTTACAGTGATTTCCAATGCTGTCTCCTATTTAAAGAGGTTTGGATTAAGTCTTTATTGTTTTTATAGAATCATAGAATTGCTGAGGTTGGAAGGGACCTTTAAGATCATCAAGTCCAACCATTAACCTACCCTGACAAAAGCCACTTCTAAACCATGTCCCTAAGTGCCCCATCCACCCTTTTTTTAAACACCTCCAGGGATGGTGAATCCACCACCTCCCTGGGCAGCCTGTTCCAATGGTTAATAACCCTCTCAGTGAAAAAATGTTTCCTAATATCCAATCTAAACCTCCCCCGACATAACTTGAACCCCTTTCCTCTCGTCCTATCACCTGTCACCAAGGAGAAGAGGTCAGCCCCCACCTCTCTACCCTCTCCTTTCAGGTAGTTGTAGAGGGTGAGAAGGTCTCCCCTCAGCCTCCTCTTCTCCAGGCTGAACACCCCCAGCTCCCTCAGTCGTTCCTCATCAGGTTTGTCCTCCAGACCCCTCACCAGCTTTGTAGCC